>JAQGCB010001196.1:0-15608 GCA_034698835.1 Protaphorura tricampata | reverse complement strand
GCTTGAACTTGAAAATATTGTACATATTCTTAAAATATAGACTTTTGTCTTCAGCACGCATAACAATAAGAATTTACTAGAAGATCGAGTGAGAAACTGGACTATTATTTTTGTTTTGTATCTGGGGTAAACACGCTTAAAACTTTTTGAGATCAAACTCCTCTTAGAAATTACTCCCGACTTGAATGAAACATAATGAGTAAACTTGATTACCAAGTTTTTTTTCTTCTTCAGTAACTCACAATTTCAAGTTGTTCAAGTTTCATCGCTTCAGTCAAATTGGACATGCATAGAATCATTTGCCAATTCAAGTTGGCACATTATAGTGTAGCGGACATTCGCACATGTCCTTTTAAATTTTAATTCCATTGTGACAGTGCACATTGAAATTATGAATGACCCATTCTCGTCCACCTTTAAAAAATTAATCTCTACAGTATTTTGTCAGTCATCTCTCGGACTCAGGGTTGACGATGGCGACACTAATGTAAGGGTGCCTCATTTGTATTGCGCCGTACAGAGTCCTAATGGGCAATTTGACAATGCATATGTAGCACCCTGTACTTTAAAATCCTCAGATGTTATTCGTCTCATTGTCAGTGACGACAATGACAATGCTTACAATTAAGAACTGAGGATGTGGTTGGTTGACAGATCACAAAAACCATAATGTGCATATGGAAATCAAATTCCTGAATGGTCACTCATACCTAATAAAATCTCTCAAACTGTAGTGTTTTGAGTAGTTAGAAAATCGTAACGGTTAATGTTTACTTACGGCAAGTTTCAATCATGAATTTCCTTTTTTTGCGTGAAAGGATTTACATTTTACGATGACTGTTGGCTCGTGCAGACAAAATGTACTTCTAACTGGAGCTAGAGCCAGAGCTAAGCCATGAGTCACGAAAGTCACGATCAGAATCAAAGAATTATGAATCGGGTATGGTTTACGAAACATATTCGCCATTAGTTTTAAGGGGTCTCTATTTTTTTGTATAAATTGTTTGTACATATTTTAGTCGACAATGACAATGTTGGTCGATGATATGGAAAGAATGGTTTCACTCAATACTCAAGTCCTGATATAAATTCTTGGAAAAACCTTGGAAGACACTCCGTATATTCCAAGATAGAACCCATACTGCTAATACAGATTTAGTTACAAAATCCTTGGTTATTCTTTGGTTGCTTAGATTTGAAATTACAAGCAAGAAGTTTGCACATATTATGGTCTGTTTTGGTCTCTTAGACAAAGGCCGACGTGGATCATCCTTGATTACAAGGAATCCAAAAAAAAGAACACCGGAAGTGTTTTGAATTAAATATTTTACTTTACGAACTATTTCGAACCTAAGACTCAATGAATTGTTCCATAAACGAGATTTTGCGTCAACCAATTCCCACTTACTAAACCGGATTTGGATTTTGAGACGTTAAATAATTACCCACTCAATTTCACACAGTGATTTAACTGAGAGATCATAAATTTTTAATGTCGATCAAACGCCTTCACGAAGCATTCCAATAATTCACAACCTACCACGCCCGTATTATGTGTAGGTCTAGTTTTTCCATTGTCTTCCTTAAATGGGAAGTTCGGGGATGCCAATGATTTAGTTGCCCAAATAAGTTATAGGTCTGGTGTTCTGCAAAATTGTATCACAGTCGTCATCCGTATTTGTTAGTATTACTATTGCCCAAGACCTTTACAGGCGAATTCCTTTGGTCACATCCACATTACATTTGCATTAGTAATTTGCAACAAGAAGGAGTTGAACAAAAACAAGAACATAATAAGGAGGGGTTAATAGTCTCCTCACTATTTAAGTCTTACGGGGTGGTTAATAAACTTGTATCCCTATCATAATACCAGCTAGAATTACTAGAATGAATTAAACAATTTAAGCTTCAATTATGTTTCAACCTGTAGTGCATTTAGTTTTAAGTTTGCACATTGCATTTAATTCACAGATCACAAAGCCCAGGGCTAACAATTTGGCTAAATTATACAAGCTAGCTTTTACAGAACCAGCACCTACATACATGTGCATTTCCTCGTAGTTGCTTGTGGGGTAAATTTTTTGCATGACTACACTGCACTGTGGTTTGTACAGATTACACAATTCACACGGCAAATTGTTATTTCTGTTCGTTCCCATAAACCTAGAATAGGCAGAAATGACATGAGGACTTTATTAGGTGGTGTCTTACTGGTTATAATTTGTGGCTGCGATTTCTATTCAATCTGAGGAGATTACATGATTAGAAAAAACATGATCCAAAATTTTCAGTGTCTAAAATATCATGTGTGAAATGACAGACTGCAATAGGAGACATTGTAGTACTGCATTCACGTCAAGGAATTACCACCCACCAGCATGGCTCACATGAAAATGGGAACACAGCTTCCTTAAAATCGTACGTGGCGGTAGAAAGGTCACATCAACATGTCACAGACATATAAGGTCAAAGGTCGACTATGAGATTGGGCACCGTCTTGATTCCATAATTTGATTTCTCACGGGATTTGGAATCAGAAAGAAATTATGCAACTTAGAAAACTCCACTACCCTGTAAAACTGTTATACCTTTAGCGCATATCGATACATGCAGTAGTGCCTTGACTGCCTTGTCATTTTGGTATATGAAATGCCCGATTCCCTAGATTGATGGCGGTGACGGGATATCAGGATTTCAGGGAATCATTTCATGAATTTTCACTCAAAATTAACGAAGGGACTTTCATGAAACTTCCACGATGTTGCTTATTTCTCAAATATCTTTAATTTGAACCAATTTACTTATAGTTCCGTAAACTTTTACAGTAATCTAATGGTTGAACCCTTAAACCTTTATTTGCAATGGAGTTTGTGGTTACAGTTCGTGATTTCTTATGGAAACGTTTAATGCTGAGAGTCGAATCCCCCTTGTTTGTAGTAATTACGACTAATGTGAATTAATGGGTGTATCAACATGTTATTTTGATGATTAAAAATATGGCAGCTTAAATTTCAAATTACTCATGCATAAAATAAGGTCTGTTCGCCGGGCACTTGAAATTAGACCGTTCCGTCCCCAAAGCCAACTTTTGTGCACGCCACTTAAAGACCCAGACGAACGGACAACGGACATCTAGTCTTAAGATTCAACAGAGAAGAATTGAAGTTTAAAATCTGTTTGGTCTTGAGTTCCTTATTTAGGTAAAGTCCCTGAGGGGTTTTCAAGCAGTAAAGACGGCAAAACACTTTCACTTTACGACTAAGACTGACTATATTGCACATTCACCCCTTTTTGCTACGTTCAACAATGGAATGCCTTCAACAATTACCATAAGGACATGATGTGCATACTTTGACTACTTTGAAGAAATGCTTGGGGGATTTCACATGTAAAGAAATAGAAATGGAAACATTCACTGTATACTAAATCACAATTCACGTAACATTTTCGAACTCTGAGCTCAGTTACTTAATACACTTCATAAGTTGCATGTGCATGTGTGTTTATCTTTATTTACAACATGTCTTTTGTGAATTAAAAATTTGTAGTCCTGACCTGTCGTACGAATTATGTGTCATGCATGACAAATGTTGAAGGATGCACATTCAAATAATAGTTAATTATTTTGTGTTAAAATGGTGGAATTTTTGGCTTCGACCAAATCATTGATTGAAGTGAATCCAGAGTTTAAGTTTCAACCAGATAAATCAATTTTGAATGATTATGGTTACAGTGATGTAGTCAATTTGAATGAGTTTGGTGAAAATCATTATGAGAGTGCATGTGCAGTGGGCGTTTGCTCTAAATTTTCATCACCAGATTGTACTTATTTTAGAACAAAGTGTAAATGGTTCGATGGTTCAAGTACTTGGAGTTTGGAGGAAGTACAGGAAGTGTCAACGTTTGTCAAAGAAAATTCTTGTAAGTAGTAATTGTTTTTTTGAGTAATGTCGACAAGGTGTGAGAAAAATTCCAAAGCACATGAGTAGCAGATACAAGAGTTCAAATGTCTCAGTGATTTGGTCCAATGACCCATGCTGGTTATCGTCGGAAGTTTGTTCATGTCTCCAGTATAATTAATTGGGTGAATAGTTTGTTCTCGGACTTCAAAAATGTAAGAAACATGGTCAATTATTAAGCCAATGAACTTCTGCCTCTAGTAATGGACAGATAAGTTATAGACTTTAATTAGTCGACCAACCAATTTTGTGTAAGGTCATTGTATTTGCATACACTAATTAGGACTTGGAAATTTTATTGTCAATTCTTCTTTCAAACTCAATGTGAATTTGACATGCTAGCTGCTACCAGTTTTGAAAGAACTAATGGAATTACCATCACATAAAAATCTAAGTGATACGCAAATGATTTATTAATTCGTTCACACATTACTTCGCTTGCTTGTACGAGAGTGAAAGGTCAAATGTGTTGAATACAAATTATGTCATACGTAGGGATAACATTTCACACAACATGACAATATGTATTTGTTGAGATCATGTCTGTTTATTTCTTCGAGGTATTCAAGAAATTACAATGCAAAAAATAGTGCGATAAATGTTGACAAGGCTGATATTTACGATTTGTGAATAATTTGCGAGAAGGTGCAAAAAAATACTTTGAATATGAATGAGTAATTTTTTGCACTTGTTTTGTGTGGGTTTTGGTGTCAATGTATTTACAACGGGTGTTGTTGCGTTTTGAATAGCTGAATGCGGAAACCGGTGCGGTGCGGTGGTCTCGTCATTTTAGCGTTGGCGTTGTGCATTTGTGGTCTGTTTGAATTGCGGCTGTCATCATTAGTTTGTATTTTTTTTTGCATTCTTCCTGACTTTAGATTTATTTTATACATGTGCGAAAAAGAAATTAAACACATGTTAACATGAGATTGGATTTCTTTGGGTTTATTTTACATGCAATTATGCAGTACGTCCCTTTTATAAAATAAACATGCGATTTAACTGAAAACGCGAATTTGGTAGATTTACGATATACACAGGTGAAATAAAACAAGGTAAAAAATCAATAAGAATTCGTGCACTCCTTACATGATTTTAATCCGTTTCTGTTCGTTAAGGTATACAAATATTTTAGAGCAATTACCCCGATCCCAATTATGACCTGAACACAACATGTTGACTGGACTAATGGCCATCTCTTCGAACAATCTGCACGCACTCCTAATATTATTTATCTATTTTATTATTAACACATGACCGTGATTGTAATTTATCATTATTTTCTGAAACATTATGACCGTGATTGCAATTTATCATTATTTCTTGAAACATTATTGACACAGAACATCATGAATTATTATTTTGGAATGTTGTACAATTATACCTGTAAAAATTCTTCGATTGAATGGACCTTTGGTCATATCAAATAAATCTCTTCAATTCAATTCAATTCAAAATAAAATATTAATCTTCATATTGGATAGGAATTTTTAGACTTTCTATGCCTTTTCTAATTATAATTTATGCAAGTTGGTTAGCATATAAGACATGTAGTTTCCAAGAGTTGGGTCAAATCTTTGGTTTGGTCAATATTCACCCGAGCTATTTTGTATCCCAGTTTGAGTTCAGCAGAAAGACAGAATTCTCACAGCAACCTTATGATATGATGCATGTGTACAATAAAAACTTTATTGCTAATTTCACGAGTACAAATTTTGCTCATTTTGTTCTGATTTGGTAAAATTAAAGAAGATTCAGTAATATGTTTTTTCGCTTCTCCTTTGGAAGTTCATTGCATTAATACAAGCGAATCTCACTTCATGTAAAACTCGGATCAAGGCTTCGTTAGTGTTCATTTCACTTGTCCTTACCAGGAATAGTTTTTTCGACTTTCGTAAGGAAAGTGAAGGCAACTTGACAACCAGTATGAATTTTAAACGAATTTCCAAGTCCGGAACTGGAAGCCGTAAGAAGATACGGCTTGACCGAGTTTACCCGGAAGAAGGTCAGGGTGAGGGTGACAGACCTTTACCGCTTAAAGATGAACCTCCTAAAGATTTGGGTCTCCTCTTCGAGTGCAAACCGGATATTAACATTGATAGCAAAGTTTCTGTGGAAGAAAATTCTCCAAGAATTGCAATTGCGGAAAATCAAATCCCAATACCTATCTCAGAGGTTTCAGAACGACAGCAAAGGTTTATGATCAACAATGTTAAAAAGAAATACGAGAGGAAGGAAAATCCGCCTAATTTGTACACCCAACTCTTGTATGGGGGAGTAGGCCCGACCGGGTCCAGAGGGAGGCCAAAAAAGAAGACTCCTGGAGAATTCCTGAAAAAGTTGGGCCGTAGAGCCTGTTGCCGTGAAAGAGCAGCAAAAGAGTATTTTCATGAAGAAATACAGCGTGAAGTAGACGTAGGAGATGAAGACGAAGCCATTTTTACGCCACGAAAACGACGCCCCAAGAAAATCAAAAGAATGTGGCGTAAACTGAATACCTTGAAGCTTTTACTGCAAATTTTTATTGTGATTGATTATGTGAGTAAGATATTATTAACATACAATCACTACATAACTGTAATTTAGTGAAAATCAGGGCCTCGCAGCATAGTGGCTCTGCTTCTACCGTTTTGCTATAATAGTGGGGTTCAATTCTCCGTCCTAGCATATCGGAACATGGGAAGTACCACAGTCTGTCCAACTCATGCACGAGAAATACAATGACTTGGGGCGAACGCCAATTGCCAATCAATCTGTGTATTATTTGATTTGACTGGATTTTGGAGAAATATGATGACTGATCTGTTTGATGTAAATTTTTACAGCTCTTCGCTTGGTTCCAGTACTGGCGATCTAGACTTGGTTCAGCCGAAAACGAATTCACACATTTGCAGGATATTTACAACTGTGATAGTAAGTTCACGACTACATATTAAAAGAAAGTCTCAGGCCAGGCGGGCCAGACTGTCAGACTAGTCAGACTCCAATAACTATTCTTTAACTAATGCAAATCGAATGATAAATTATTAATTTTCTAGCACCCCCTAAATAAGTAATCCAACAGAAAAATTCTTACACCAAATATTTTTATAATCGGGTAGTTTTCGAAGGTGATTGCGTGAAAGCCTTGGGCAGAAGTGGTTTAGGTCACTGTAC
The DNA here is from genome assembly GCA_034698835.1 of Protaphorura tricampata. NCBI lineage: Eukaryota > Metazoa > Arthropoda > Collembola > Poduromorpha > Onychiuridae > Protaphorura > Protaphorura tricampata. The sequence continues at coordinate 8,493 of JAQGCB010001196.1, read as the reverse complement.
GCGTTGCAAAGTAGTTTTTGTAACTTTCATTTGTCTCAAAATTGATAATTCTTATCACAATCAAAATACAATTTTGTAAAAATTAGAGTGAATTACATTGATGATTGTTTTTCCTTACCCCCCAGAAACCCCAACTTCAGCTGGAATCGGAGATCAAGTCATAGAAGTAGTTCGTGCTATTACCGCCTTCCTATCATTCCTGGTTCTCTTTGCCTCCAACGAACAAAATACAACAATCTGTGCCTATTGGATGGGTGCAAGATGGATTCAATCTCTACTCCATACTTTGGAATATTTCTGGCTCACACGATTTCTGAATGACCAAGACCTAGTCCTCGAATTTACTTGGAACCTTTTCGCTTACTTAGCATTTAATGCTATTGGAATGTTCCTCGTCTGTCTTTTCTACTACGAGTATTCAAACATAATCAAAAGTCGGGTCAATAGACTCAGGGGTAATCGAGTTTTGAATCGTGAAATTGACGCAAAACATTTGGATGAATTTTCACAAAGGAAGGCAGCCGTTCGATACGCTGGGAATTATCAATCCACACTTTTGATTAAGAAACAAATCAAAGAAGCTATGAAGGATCGTGGAGATCCATGGGACTTGAGGGATCCTAGACCAGAAGAATGTCAATTTGCATTGGAAGAAGGAATTAGGGCTTACAAGTATTTTCGTGGGATTCCAATCTTAAAAATTGAAGAGACTGGACAAAAAATTCAAAGAAAAATATATTTAAGGCGAATGAAACAAATGAGGGAAAGTGTGTTGAGTGAGGAAGCAAGATTGAGAGCAGGTTATGCTAAGCTTAAGGCTACATCCGCTTCTATAAGTTCGACTATGAGCTCTGCTCCTCAATGAATTTATAGTACTGGCAAAAAGTATTCCCAGCGGTAAAAAATGATACCATGTTAAATCAATCAGCCAAATAAATTGTGACTTGAATTTTGTCCTGAATTTTGACTTGAATTTTAAATGGAATCAAAATTTTTTCCGCGAAACAAATTCGATGTGACCCACAATGTCTTGGAATAAAAAAATCTTAAAAAAATCACGAAAAATGTACACAATTTCACTCATAATTAATCGTAGGTCGAACAAGTGCACGACTTTAATTATATTCCATTGCAATTTATCACAGTAAGAATATGCATACAATAATTAATACTTCTTTCCTGCATAAACTTGAACACTTGTATAGTATTTGTATAACTACCAACATTTAGTCGGGAACAGATTACGGTACGGTTTTGGTTCATATAAATTACTAACAATGCTTTAAAACACAAAATCATCTTACATACATTCAACTCTCGGTTCGATTTTAACAGAACAACCATTTTAAAACACTGACATCATAAATAATATTCTCTCGTACAACTCGTACTTGCACTTGCACGGGAGTTAGCTTAGATTCGATAGTTAAGGTGAAGTGTAATTTAGCTTATATTAGAATTTGAAATGCAACCCATCATTAAAGAACAGGTAGTTTCGTTTTTGATTTAAGTGGGACATCCTCAATTATATTGACTAATTTACCGTTGATAAATGCACCTTCATTTCTGAGTGTAATGTGATTGTTGTCCCTTGGAGCTCCTTCACCATAGGCCTTGAATGTGTAAATCACTTCATCGAAACTCACGTCATTGGCAATGCACCAATAATGACGTTTATGAAATATGTCCGTCACTTTAAACTTGTAATGACCACCTGGTGGAACGAGGTCACCGAATTTTGAGAATGAGTCTTTACACTCCAATCGTATGTCTTTATCAGCTACATTCTCAATTGTGATTTCATGGACCTGGAATTGTTTTTTCTCTCCGTCCACAATTTTCACCATTTCTTTCCCAGAATAAAATTTTACATCAAAATCAGCGGGTTTAGGCTCTTTTTCATGGTTTGGAACAACTCCGGCATGAAGAATCAGGCCCATTGGTTTACTTTCAGGTTGTCCTTGTGCTGCGTGATATGCTTTCTGAAAGAAGGTAAAAAGTAAAATATTAGTACATTGTTGCAGAATACATATATACTTGCATGTAGCCTTTACTAAATACTTCGATATAGCTAGGGTTCGATCCCCGGGGAAGAAATAGTGTGGGGATTGTTTTAAAGAGGTTTCTCTTACTATTACTACTGAACCATCCTATTACTACTAAAAAAAAGTAGTAATACACCATCACCATAACACAGGCATTTCCTTACAACATCCGCATTACCGCATTTACAATATCCATCCTCAACCCATACTAATCTATGAGTAACCAAAAAGCATTGTTAGAGATTAGTACTGTATTAAGGAACGGATTAAGGGTTTTCCTAATTCGGCGAAATAATTTGAAAATTATTCGACCACACACAACCTACGTTTAATTTTTCATTCTCTTCCGTCACCGATTGGACGAATAATATGAAATGCTGTTCTGTCGGATTTCAAAATTTAAACGCAGGACAAAACAAAATCTTAAACCAGGGAAAATCATATATTTTTAGTCATGCAATGTCAAATCTGATTTACGTCGAAATAATGGACGCCCATAACATAAAACTCTTTCATACTATTTCATCTAGAAATAATTAAAATTAAAATTAGCGGCGTGAGGGGTCGTGTTTGTCAAATCAAAATTATTGTGTCTCCTTTGAATTCATTGAAATTCGAAGTATTCATTGTTATATATTTTGAAATTAATATTATTCATTGCCAACTACTAAGAAATTAGACGAATTTCAAATATAATTTGGCCTAAGGAAGGTACCCCTAGTTTAGAATAAAAATTTGGAAAAACCACCCAAGGAAAAACTGTAAAGTTTGTGTTAAACAGGGGCAGAGTTTTTTATAAATATTTTTTAACTTACTAAGGCCGCGATTTGTTGTCTTCGATTTGCTTCCATCAATTCCATATGTGCCTCAATTGCGGCCACTTCATCATCATCAGAAAATCTGGACGTTGTCAAAAAAACGATCAGAAAAATCGTACAGACCACCACGATGACAAAGTACTTGATTTTGCTCTGCAAAATGAATTCAACTCCAAACATTTTGACTTATTCTTTCCAAAAATGAAATTCCAAGAATTGGCTGATGTTCCAAATCGGTAAGGTCAGTAAATTTTAAATAGTTTCAATTTTTAAAATTTACATTTCAAAATCAACTTCATAATTCACTGTCAAAATTTTGAAAATCACGAAATTATGTCAATTGAACTTGGCTCGCCGACAAAATACAAAATTTGAATTTGAGTTTGACGGGGAATTCTATTTTGCTGGCGGAGGAGCAGAATTTAGGACCACTGTCGATTTTGATTGCCTTACAATCCAGACACACTACACACGCAGTTGATAGTATTTAGACGGACAGTGTAATCTCAGCTTGATTTGGAGTGATAAGGCACCACCTAGCAGGAACAACGTGCTTTGCTTACTACAGTGGACTCTCTATATATCAACCTCCCCTATATCGTACACCTCTATACCGACCAGAATGTCAGGAACACTCGAACTCCCTTTGCATACACTTCTTTGTTATTCCACTTTCTGTATATTAAACTTTCTCTTTATTGGACACATTTGGGTGCATTTTTCCAGTTCGGTATATAGAGAGTCCACTGTAGTGTCAGGTCGCACATTTGTAATTTGGAGAGACCCCAGATAGTACATAAAAGTCGTTCGTTAAAAATTAGTTAATCTGCCGACAAGTTAATACTCTCAAATTGGAAAAGTCTTTATCATTTTGGTGCTACTTTTTTTAGTTAATCCTCAACAATGACAATGTATACGATGTTGAAGTGTTTGAGAACATTTTAAACTGACAATATTAAAATCAAAACGTGATGCGATATTCGGACGAAGTTTTAACAGTGCAGTGCGTGTATGACTACAATGCAATGACCACGGCCAGAAATTGAAGAGTTAAGTTGGGTTGAAGTTAGGTACTAATGAATTTTCTAACTTCTAAATACAATAATAGTAGTATCAAGATATTTAGGCATTTCCTATAAAGGGTTGTCAAGTTATCTTGAGTAGGAGTAGACAGTATTGTAGTATGTTATACGATGGGAGGTTTAAATGACCACATCATCAGACACCTGCTGTGCTAGCACTTAGGATGAACAATCTGTTCACTGTACTTCACGTTTAATTTTGGAAATTCTAGACTTACTAAAGACATCACATAGTGGTAGTTTATGTAAATGGCCGATTTGAGAAGCCGTGTTTCTAATAAAACCCTCGGTGAGAATGAGAATGCAAGCCAATCCTTCCCTAATAAAATGGGTCAATTGTTTATTATATATAAATAAATAGAAGACCGGGTTTCTATTCTATTCATTTATACATTGTCATCCATATCAAAAAAAGATACAATAATCATAAGAATTTCCAAACCAAATGGGTAATTCAAACGCCTAAGTGTTATTTTCAAGTTCAGAATATAAATGCATTTCTTCAGACAAGGTGTCTACTGTTACCCTGACTATTCTCGTGGAGAAGCTCAGATACTTTTTCTCTAATAAACGCCGGGTTCCAATAGACGCCCTATTAGAAGCCGGGTACTTTCACCGTTACGCTTATGGAGAAAGCAGGGGAAAGCAGTACCCTCGAACCTTAATTTTACAATTGGAAGCCCGGGCTTCTAATAGGAAAAATCCGGTATATCCCTTCGATCACAATTTTATATGAAGAGTTATATGGGTATTAATCTACTGCTGAACTTACGCTTTTCCTCTCGGTAGCTCTCTTCACCGATAAGGAAATGAACCAGAGCCGGCGACAATTCCAAACAAAAAACTACGTTTTTCATGACAAGATGTTTGCATCCATAAATACGAAAAAAACATTATGCCATCATCTAAACGTTCCAACTATTGAATAGTTCGAAATGGAATGCTTTTTGAGACTTTACTCCTACCAAACTCATTGTGTTGCAAACAGTGCGTGGACCTAAAATTGAAATTACTAGATATGGTGCAACGTACTAAAACTGAATCATCACCGAAGTAACATGATTATAGTGATTATGATACAGGAGAATAATTTTTGTAGGATCCAGTATATTTATTTCACACGAATCCCTCCATATTAGATTAAGTGAACACATACTGTTGTAAAGTCGGTGTGACCTGGCATTCCAGTCGATTCCAGTGACATTGATCGGTATTCTATTACAGAATGGAATTATTCCTAATAAGACATCGCAATTAATAAGTTTTGCTGATATCAAGTTGTGGGGAGTATGGGACTATTCGATACTCTTCGATATTTAGCTTCGAATTTCTGTAGTTGAGGTCATAGCATGGAATTGTTATTTTCATAACGTGAATTAGAAACCGTAAAAAATTGCATTTGTGTCGATTTTTGTGTACTGAACTGCTTGAATTGCGATTCATACTGTGTTTCAAAATAGGGTGAAAAACTACAATCCGATGTCAGTTGGGGCAAAAATTGTAATATTAGGTTGGCGTTGACACAAAATGCCCAGGAACTGCATGTCTTTACTATACAATTATGGGAAAATGATAATGTCCAATGCTTTCCACACTGCTATTGTGAATACTCAAGATAACTTGACATAATACACATAATACACATAATTACACACGGTAACACATAATTGCATTGCAATATTTATTTATGGCGTAACATAAACATTTATTTGTTGATTTAGAAAATCAACAAAGTGGCCTATTCTTTTTGCGACATACGGTATATTTGTAGAAATTGTACGCTCGAGTCATGACTGAATTCGTCAATTTACAATGAAGTCGCTTTCAATGTAATATTGATCGACTGAAAAATCAACTAGTTCTATAGGTTCCTTATTCTGTCTGTAGCAGTGATACGTAGTGGTGTATTGTTGGTAATTTTTGAAACATTACACTCCAGGTATTTTCAGTGTATTTTCTTGAAACCTCGGCTTCCAGAAGTACTCATGGCTGTAGGTGGCGTGGGAGAAAAAAATAATTCTATTTAGAAAGAAATTGTCATAAACCTCTCCAGTATTGATAGTGGGATTGTTGTGGACCCTATCATTCTTTTTTTCATTGTAAAATGACGCAAGATGCATGAGACGCTGGAAAACGCTATCCATTCAAAATATCGAGTTTAGCAACAAATTAGAAATGTCCAGTCAGCACAAAACATACATCAAACTTCCGTTGTGTAATTTATTTCACAATACTTCTGGGAAAAGTAGTATAAAATTATCCGAACTACGAGGATTCGTGATGCAGTTAATTAGTAGGTCGGACAGGTGTATTGCATGTGTAATGTGTGTTTGTATAATTGTCATATGTATGTTATTATTTTGTACCAATCTAACTTTGGTCAGCCAAAGCTCACACGCGACTTCAGATTTTCCTGATTTTCAGCAAAATCTGACAGTAATACATGTTTTAAAAAATTACAAAGAGCTGCGTGTTTCTAGATTACTCAGTCAAGTACGTAAATAATAAATTCATGGGAAATAAAATTGACATGGGACAAAAAAAATGATCCACCATTGTCCATTTTAAATTACTCAAAATCCAGTTTTATCCAGCGTGGTGCAAGGAAATAAAATTTATTGCGGCAGAAACATTTATTTCTAGTCGTCCGTCACACAGGTAACAATGCGGTGGTTCAGAAGTAGGAGTTCATATTCACTAAATTCTATCGAAACTACTATTTCTGAGATTTCCTTAGAAAGTGAGAAGAAAATTAGTAGTAGTAGTGATTTTACCCCGTCACCAATCATCGAACAATATATAAGTGTATCCGAGCACCAAAAATGTTCTACATTGATAGTGGCTAAACCAGCAAAATTAGGATGGAACCGATACATAGGAATACTTTTGGGACTACTTTCCTGCATGACGATGTCACTTATGGCCATGATGGGCAAATTATTGGTCGGTTATCACCCATTCACGTTATCAATCTGGCGATATTCTGGAAACATCATTCCTACCCTGCCTATTGTCATGTACTTCTATTTTTACAAAAAGGAACCTATTTTTAATGAAATTTGGCCCATTTTCGGAGAGAAGAGCAAAGAGAGGCGATATAACTTGGGTGGAATAGCAGTAAGTGCATTTGGGACACAGAATTTTCTCAGAGGGATGTTCAATATTTTGTAATATAAATTTTTCAGTTGAGAGGACTCATTGGCTGTGGAACGACAATTACTAGATTTTCGGCCCAACTTTACCTAAATTTTGCAGATGTTTCAGTAATTACACAAAGCACTCCAGCCGTCGTATTTGTCTTTGCATATTTTTGTCTCAAGGAAAAATGTAGTATAATTTCAATTGCTTCTGCCGCTCTTGCAATTTTTGGCGTCTTTGTATTGTCCAGACCTCCGCTCCTGTCTGGTCAAGAAGAATTTAATGAAGAAACTCTTGTAAGTATTTTTGAGATTGTGTTGTTTTTAGACGCATTCAAATTATCCAGAGTTGATTTACATTTGCACTGAATTTCTGAATTGCCATTTTTTAGACTGGGGTTGGAATCGCAACAGCAACTTTATTTTGCTCAGCCACATCGATCATCTTGACTCGGAAATTGAGAAAAATTAATTTTGCCGTCTTAGTATTTGGCTATGGAATAGGCGGAATATTTGGGAGCTCTGTATTGGCCTTTAGTTTTGGGGTTTTCAAATTACCAGTAGGAACCCGTGATATTTTAATAACTATAGCACTGTCTGGACTCACTTGTGCCGGACAAATTCTGACGGTTCTGGCTATCAAATATGAAGAGGCCGGAATTTTCTCTATCATTAGCATTTCTTACGTCATCTTTGCCTTCATTTGGCAAATCATATTCATCAATGTGTACCCAGATTTGATCACGTAAGTCTTTTTAAAACTCCAAGTGTTGGTTTCATTGGAATTGCAAGTATATTGTACTAGTCAGGAAAGTTTGACTGGGATTGTTGTTCTGTTTTTTCAGAATACTGGGAGCCGCGATTATTGTGATTGGTCTACTACTCACATCCCTACGAAAATGGATACTCACATTGGATGAAGGCGATACAACTCGAAGAAAGCTAAACTGGCTCTCAAAATAAAAATTAATACGCTGAACCTAATTAATCTATTGTAAATCAAATTCATTAACATGTTTGAAAGTTTGACTGAAAAAACGACATTACCGTGAGGGTGAAAGATTTGATTGAGGTAGTTTATGTCCTTCGGTTACAGGAAATATTATACAACGAATAAAATTGATGAACCAATTCTACACATTTATTTAACATATGTGAGATGTTTTCGGCTTAATGTAAAAAAGAAAAAACTTTAGCAATTTGGTGAACGTAATTCGTCTCACAGTCGGAATTGGATACACCCGGGGACGAAACCGTGTGATTATAACTGTAATGATTGTAGACTATAATATGAATGACACAATTTGAATAAAAATCGAATCAAAGTTATCCTAAATATAATTTGAGATTCGATCTGGAAATATTCTGCAATTTGAATTCGCTTTGATTCCATAAGAGCACTGCACTGACG
>JAQGCB010001195.1:0-15611 GCA_034698835.1 Protaphorura tricampata | reverse complement strand
AGAGGTTGGAAGTAGTGTGTTCGATTATGGAAGAGAATTTCTCTCAAAAATGTTTGGTTTTGAATAGAATAGAGTTCAAACATCAAATATGGAGTGACCTCACTTTCCTCAAAATTGGTGACCATTATGTAAAATTCACTGTCGATTGTTACATGGTTTCCTTTTTCTAGGCAAGACTTAATGTAATATGTTCTGACTTCAGTTTCAAATACTTCTCGAGATAATCTGTGATTGTTTTCTGGCCATATGAGTAGGACAAATGCTTTCCGATGTTGATGATAATCATCATTCATATCGCATTGCAAAGCAGAGCAAATCTAGAATAGATAAGACGAGTAACAGGTTTTCCTGCAAATATGCGCTAAGATCTAACTCAAACTTCAAATGTACAGGGAAAGCATATGGAGAAAATGTGTCAGCAAAAAGTATGCACAGAAGGGAAGATGCGCTAAATAATAGCAGTGGACCACAATCTTGTCTGCCGGTTTACTTGACATACGGTGTTATCATTACAATTTTTAAAAAGAATACTGTGTACAAAAATTGGCAAATAAAGTTCAAGTAATACCTGAGCCATGTACAGGAAAAACGCAATACTATCTGGCGATTGCACGATAACAAAAACGGAGTCCTTACTGCAGAATGTGTCGTGCGTCGTGCCCGATTGATTAAAAAGAGACAGGTTTTGTACTGCGTGTCTTTGTGTTCCTTTAGAAAAATAGCAATGCATAAATAATTAATGACTAGTGTCTGATGAATTTGTACGGACTACGTAGTTTTACTGTTTAAAATGGTCTTATTTGTGTCAAAATAACTTGAGTTGACATCATTATATCAGTTCAGAGATATTCGATTCACCCATACACAACTTCTCACAAATTAAAATATCGGAAACTTACCAAAAAATTGATTGGAGAAGTTGAGATCATGTTCATGTGTAATTATTACTATATCAAAAAGATCATTTTGTCCATGAGAGAACGACTTAAAATCGGGAAAGCCAAGGACACATAACTTTTGAATCGATAAGATTAAAACTAATATTATCTGCTTGGTATTGGATCTCATCTCAGTGTTTTATGTATGGGCGAACCTTACAAATCGAAAATGAATAGGCAAAATGAATAGAAATTATAAAAGCTCCGGACAGAATCACAAATAAAATTATTAAAGTGGTCAAAACTATTACGATAATGACCACTTAACTTCCGAAGGTGGTGTGGGTGTTATCGGCACACCCTTCTATTCCAATTTGAACCAATTTGATGATTACATCTTAAAATTGAGTGTACTTGTTAATAATTAACAAGCTAATATTTATTTTTGTCATTGTATTCTACATGTCGGCCAGGAACGAACGGTAATACATCCGATCGGATAAGATGTCTTTGTATTTTCAGCGGTTATACATTTGACACCAATAAGGATGTGTCTTCGTTTAGTGTGACTGTTTAATTTTTTTTATTAGTTCCGGTGGTAAAAATTTAAACTTACATAAAATAGGACCATAAATATTAGTATAACAAAATAATAAAAGAAAATGTGAAGATCAAGAGATCAAAATGCTGGCTATCCTGATAGAACGATGTATTTCAATATATAAATCATCCTACTACTGTTTATACGGAAGCCCGGTATTAATTCCGGTTAGGCCGCAGATACAGATTTTCAACACTTTCTCCACTTTCTCCATAAGGGCAAATAGACTTCGCCCAGTTACAAGCGATACAAATAAAATATAATGCTTTTTCATTGTTTCATTGAGACCAAATTCAATGCATACGTTACTGTTATTAATATGAAGTGATATTGGTTTTGAGAATATCATTTTAAGTGTCCAAATACACAAAGTTGTACAAAAGTCTGATTTATTCCAACCATTACCGCTTTCTCTATCAAAGAATATAAGTTGTTACACATTTCACATTGTCGATTGACGTTATAAATGTATTCAACAAATATTGGTAAATGAAAAATGAAGTTCTTTGGGAACATGTGCGTGTTATTTGGCTTTGCTATATTCATGTCATGGGCATATACAGAATTCAACATTTGGTTTTATCCTTTGTATGTATAATCAGTGTAAAATACTGCCCCGTTCTTGAGCGTACGCAGCTTACACAAAAATTTATTGTTGATAACATTGACATTTGAAACCGAATTTGTATTTGTATCCTGCATGTGTCCACATTTAGAAAAGGCACCATGAAATAGATTGTAATCTTTCGTCTCAAACAAAAAGTTACGACAAGAAAACCTGACACCAAATAAAGTTATAAATGTCTCATAAATAATTCCTAGCAAGTAAATAACATTGGCACAGTAGCATTGGGAAAACGCTTATTGTATAATTTTTGTTTTTATTTTCATACAAGACAATGATTTGCTCAAGGAGCGTAAACTTGGTCATTCGTTTTTTTACTACACACAGAGAGCTGGTTCAGCCTCCGTGAATTTGCCCTTCGATCTTGTCCATAGATTTGAATTTGAGGACCCAAAGTATTCTCGAGAGTCTTTGTGTCGGAAACTATTAAGAAAGATAACCGTATCGTATAAGTAAAGTCTCACAAGTTTTACACGACACAAGTGAACTTTGAACCTACAAAAATTATTAATGATCTGTGAGTCATAAGATCTCATGAGAAAGAACACCGAACATAACACCACGAGCTAGTAGCATTGTTCTTATACTCAAATACTCACATCCCATTGTGTTGTTTAAACACGGGTGAAGCGTTAAGGTCAAGGGCAAGGGGTCTGTAGTAATAAAATAAATTTACAATCCAATGACTAGTCAAACCTCAGAAATCCATATTATACCATGATAATTTTACCCAAGCTGCCTATACGGTCGTATTCGTAACAGGAGGTTTCAAATGGATGAGAGTTAATAACCCCAATGTACCCTAAGAGTTCTCTGAAGTCTGTAACCTCTCCACTCTCAGCCTAAAACCCCTACGTAAAATTAAAAAACAAATACATGAATAATTAAATACTAAAAGTTTAAAATGTGTGATCCGATTTCTGCGGTGATTTGATCATAAAGGCGATGGACACGTAATCCAATGTGACGTGTACATAAAACATCATGTTGACTTGGTTTTATGGTTTTCCGACCGGGTGGGCCAGAAAATGAGTGACCAACTGACCATAGGGGTGGAATGCCTTGTTCGATTTATTCAGGAAATGGCTCGTCACTGTCGTCACTCGTTAGTAAGCCCGTGCGATTCTGATCACGAGACAATTCAACTTAAAATTAAAAGCTTGATTAAGGGGTCACAAAATAAAATTGAATTCGATTTTTCCACGACCAGATGGACTCAAGGAGGCAGGTCGTGGCATGGTAGGGTCACATTCACATTATAGGCTGGGCCAAAATGGAATGTCAATCGAACAGCGAGATCAGGGAAACAGCGTGTATTTTCTTTAATACCAAGTTTCAGATTTTTGTGACCACCCGTGTGTGGACTCACTAGGCCAGTAAATGTAACTGAATTGATAAGACCTCCTAATTATTAAAACAATTTCAGGATGCCATAAATTCTTTCAAAATTGTAGTTGGTTGTATTTTCCAGAAAGCTAAAAAGCACATTTCTTCCAACTTCCAATCCATCAGAAAGATGTTATTCGCACAATTAATTACGAACATCATCTGGCATCTCTTCTTCTGCACCCCACCCGACCGAAACAGGATTTACGGCGTAGTTCCTTTCTTCAGACAACTTTGAATGTTCAAATTCCAAAAATATTTTCCTACTTTATTTATTTGGTTCAGTATTTCCAGATAAAAGCGCATAAAGTTCGCGTACGTAGTAGTTTTAGTATTCGTATCGCATCGTATAAGTCGTGTAGCGTAGCAGTAGTAGCATCAACAATCAACAGCCTATGTAAATTCAACATATACATGGTATACCAAATTGTGGATTTAATGTTACTTAAACTACATCAGGATTAAGACTTTGGGTTGACAAGATTTACAACAAGGAGACCACTTCGAATGTAAAGACTAAATACACGAGAAATAAAGAAGGCTTGAAATTTTTACGCACACAGTTGGACAAACAAGCCAAGCCTCAAACAGTATCAAGCAGTAGTTAGAAATTAGAATAGAATTATTCGATTAGATTTGGCTTACAACTGTTAATTGTTTCCTAATGTGTAAACATTAAACATAATGTTAAATGTTCGGTATTTTTATGCCAACCATTATGACCAATTCCAAATTCTAATCACAGCTCAGATTTAGACTAATTGCAATTTTCGTAGTTGAATTATAACAATTAACATAAAAAATTGTGCAAATAATTTGTAGTTGTATTGTAATTACTATAGTTAGTAATAACTTGAAATAGTACTTGTAATGTATTGTACCGTATTTCATCTAATGGAAGCCTGCCTCCAATATACGCCGGGTCTCTAATACATATATAGTAGCCGGGTACTTTCACCGTTACGCTTTTGGAGAAAGTAGGGAAAAGCAGGTGCCCTTTGACATCAATTTTGTTGACTGTAAGTTATAAAGTAACTCTAGGAAAAGAGATGTTTCTAACACTTGTGATTTTTAACAAAAAACTTGTATTTGAAATTATTGACTTTCACAATATATACATTTTCAAAGTAATTGGCCCCAAATTGGTCATAAGTTCTAGAGGATCTCATTTTGACTTGGAAATTGGAATCATGTCATGGAAAGTGCTTTCCTTGTCAGATTTGTGCTTTGCATTTCATCAGAGTCCTGTCCTGGAGAGAAAACTGGAGTTCCTGATTTTTTTTTCCTTTGTCCTTTCATTCTGAGTTTGGAGTCCGAATGCTCGCACGGATTTTTTTCTCATTCAAATTTGACTCAATTTTTTTGACTCACACTTGTCGCACGAGCTCGTCGGATTTTTTTTGCCTTCCGTTACGAGCTACGAGATAAACAAAACCGCGTGGGAAATTGAGAATTTGAAATCATGTTTTGATTCTCTCTGTTTTTTATACTCCCTTCAAGTTTTTTGGACTGAATTTTGACCTACTTTTTACATTAATCAGTAGTTACTGATTATTTTTCTCAATGTAGTTTGTAGACTGTGCGTGCAAACTGTGCTCGTGTGGTCTTTGTGAATTACTAGAATTTTTTTTTTACTCTTATGTGTTGTGTTACCGCCCGCCACTTTTGTTGACATTTGTGTACAAAGACAAGATAGGCAAACACACGAATGTCAATGTCAAAATATTTGTGACCAGTGATTGTGTTCAATTCAATAATTTTTTTGTGTGTAGTATTAATTAACCACTTACCTGTCTGTGACCTTGACTTGACCTACCGTGGTCTAATCTTAATCGTTCGTGCGCTGTCTGTCAGTGCCGTGCCGGTTGTGCCGTCTGTCTACTTGTGACTTGACTTGAGTGAGTGGATAATTTGGAGACTTTTTGACTGAGAAAACAGGTGGAAACTTTTATTAATCACTATTTATTAAAATTAAATTATAATTAATTTTATTGTCGCGTCGTGCCGTGCCGGTGCCGTCAATCTTTCATGCAATGGTTACGTCCAATCGGACTAATCGGACACAATACAGATTGATTGATTCAACTAATGTTATTTTTCTAAATTTCTGATTTCAGTAATTATGGTTGGCGACACGGAGGTAGTGTACCGGTGCAGGACTTGTCACAGGTTCTTTCTTACTGTGCAATCCTTTTTTAACCATATTGATACGCACACGGAGTTGCATCCTCCAGCGAAGCCGGAGACAGAGCTGGAACTCCAGAAGAACGAGGATGAAAGCATGACTTGTGATTCAGACGCTGATGGTGACAATGGAGAATCCGACTCGGACCACCACTTGGAGAATGGGGAAACTCAAAGTGAAGTACAATCAGAATCAGAAAAAATTACTGAAACGCCTAGTACTGAGCTTGAACGGATTGTGCCTCTGCCTGTGAGGATGGTGACGATCACAGGTGCGTGGAATGTCTCCAGCCCGACACCTCTGGAACCATCCTACTTAAATTGGACTGAATCAACTGAATCTGAAAGTTTTCGCCACTCCGAGGCCAGAACCGAGGAGTAAGTTCTGTTTTAGTTGTGTTAGCTTCAAATTGTCGATATTATCGAATTCATTCTTTACAACTCGTTTAATTGTACATACGAGTCTGCCAATATTAACCTAATCCATATTTTTTGGCTTATTTAGTGGAGATGGCTGCTCACATGAAGCAACTATTTGTAGTGATGAAGATGGCTACCGTATTTCCACTGAAATTGAAGCCGGTACACTCTCGTTGACTGGACAGGAAGATGATTTGAATGTTTTTGCTGGAGAGCAGAGCCAAAGTCAATCCAACGTCGAAGGAGTCTCTCCGGAAGAAAATTGTGTCGGCGTTACGACACCTCCGAGTAACTTTGGACACAACTCCAATACTCACATAGAGAATTGTTCTACAAATTCAACACCTGTGACTGCTGTGACCTCCCAGATGGACGTCCACCGTAGAGAACGACGGCCGAGTGTCGAATATTTGTTTGAAAGAGTTAAAATAGACCCACGCAATAGGAAGTCTCGACGCAAGGGGCAATCCAAGGCACCGGCCCCAGAAGTTCCCGTTGTTCTATTGAATCCTACCGACATCAAGTCTGAGGTCAAAAATTTCTCCACTGTAGTACAGGACTCTGGCTGTGTGGATCTTCCACTTGATGACTCGGGTCCGAAAGCTAGGATTAAGCCTAAGGAGGAACTTACAGGAACACGGTAATGATTACTTTCATTAATTATTTTACATTCGTTTTATGTTTATTTCTGTTTCATTTCAGAAACTCCAAGGCTCGGAACAGTTTGAGAGAGTTAAAAGTAGTTTTGACGAGAACCACGGACCCAATTGTAGTGGCCAAAAAAGAGAAGTAAGTTGATAGTTTTCTTACAAGTGTTTTAATCATAGTTTAAACGAATCTTGTTTCCTACTGTTAATTCAAATCTACCATTGGAGAAATCCATATTTACCGGAGAACCAGTTTGGTACAATTTGGGAAATATGAAGATTTGTTCCAAACTAATTTGGTTAAAGAAACCTTCGTTTATTATTTTTGACAGTGTAATTAATTGTGATTAAGGAGGAACCATTGCATTATGAGTATTCCTGTCGTCTCAGAAAACATTCTGAACTTCACTAACGAAATAATTTTTTACAGGAACAATCAGGAACATGAAGAGTTGAACCTGAAGTCCGGAACCACATCCAATGGTACCGACTCGCCCTTCGCAAGCTGTAGTATGTCAAACGACCTTGATCCTGATGACCAGCCACCGGACATTAAGAGGATTAAAGTGGAGCCGAAGAGAAAGGGGCGATCCGTTTCACGTCGTAGCTATGGTAGAAGAAAGGTGACGGAATGTGCCTTTTGTGGTATTCTTTTGGGCCAACCCGTCGATCCCAGTACACTAAAGGAAGGTACAACTGAGATTCCCGTTTCCTGTACGGAATGCAGAACAACATTCGATGATCTAAAGATCCATGTGGTCAACTCTTATCATGAGAAGCGTTTTCGTTGTTCTAAATGTAGGAGAATCTTCCAGAGTAGGGGAACTTTGATTGAGCATTTTCATGCTCACACGAAAATACCAACATGGAAATCATTAACACCCAAGTTGGAGAAAAATTCCGACGAATCAAATGCTCCATCCAAAACCCCATCTTTGCCAAAGGTAGTCCCGAAGCTGGAAGGTGCTCGCAGGAGTTCAGCAGGACATTCTCAAGCCGAAACCAATGCGGGTACTTCTGATACTCGTGCAAGTTCCTCGTCCAAAGGACGATTTCCCGATACTCCGGAAATAAATCGGATTTTGCGTGAGCGGGATCCATTTATTCGTGAAAAGATGTTACTCCAACAGAAGGCTTTCCGTCGAGGAGTGTCAGAACACTTAAATGAGTTGGAAAAAGAGAGGCAAGCTCGGAAAGCTTCAGCCTTGACGGGATCCAGGAAAACTAGAAATTCGGAGAGGTCAAGGACTACAACTTCGTTGTAGCTTGAAAGTTTTGTCTCGCCGGTGCCTTGGATTGTTAATTAAAAAAAACTGTGTTCAATACCACTACGTCGATGGAGAGAGAATTGTGTACCTACAATGATCAATTTTTTGTATCTTCGTCTTCCATTTCATGAATCTCACTCGGTATACTCGGTAACGATATTCACTCGTAAGAGGAAATTAAATCGAAATATGTTTATTTGCTCGCAGAGATAAGAAAATTTAGAAAATTATAAATCGGTTTCGTTAATGTTTGAACAAAATCGTGTACGATAATTCTGATTCTAGTTTCTTTCTTTGCTAGACAAAAGTTTTCGAAAGTAGTAGGTAGTGTATCATCTAGAAATTGAATTAATAGTTTTAGTGAGTAGCTCAAGTTTGTATACATACAATTAATTGGTTCTATGATTAGTTTTGATGTTTTGAAAATAAAATATTTGTTGACAGTTAATGTTTGTGACCGAGCCTTGGATTATAACCACATCTGTATCAACGTTACTTTAGAACATGTCCGTCTCGTTCTCCTGTTTTTTCTCGTTCGGGATTCGGATTCGGGAAAAGAACCAAATGTTCAATTATTTCTTATTTTAATTGTGAGTATTTGTTTGTGAGGGAAAATTCTTGCGGGTGTTCATCAATGGGGTTTTATTATAAACTCCCATGAACATACACAGTACACAGAACTCTCAGTCCAGCGCCTCCAATCTGACACTCATCCCTTTAATTCTAAAAGAGATTTGTGCCCACCAAAAAATTAATCTAAGCTGACACAATAATGGTACACTGAACTGAAGTTACTAATTTGGTAAATGTTAAACAGGCGACGGAATTTGCAGAGCAGGTCTCGGACGACAGTGAAGTCCTTGTCGTGCTTTCCATTCAGACACAGATGTAATTGGTTCCATAGTTCTCTGAAAACAGACAAGTAATATGGATTTGATGGATTTGCATGTTCAATGTTTAATAGTTCCACTATATACACATAGATATGAAAAAAATTTACTTTGGACAAATCAATCGGACAAGGTCCAAAACAATCAGTTTTCTGTCCAGCTCCATCCTTTGTCTGAGATAAAATATGAACACCCAATCTTTTGTTGTCCTTTAAAGGTGGTCCGATCAGCTTCTGCAGTTAAGCAGATTAAAATTTAGAACAAGATTTGCCATAAAAAGGAAAAGAAACAGTAACAAAATAAAAAAAAGGTACCTCGAAGTATTGTATAACGTCCTGGTGAGAAATACTCTCAAGTTCTTTGAGCTCTATGTTCTTTCGATCAAAGTTAAATTCCTCGATACTAATTTCGTGCCATGCGGTGGATGCACGGGCAGTCAGAGTCTTTATCTTTTCCCCTTTTTTAACTGCGAGGGCAGTACGAAAAACAGCAAATTCTTCCTCACTCATCGCAATGATTTTATCCTGATGATGAGAATTACTTTTAATACCTTAAGACCTCAAATGGAGTGAGGACATTCACTAACCTAATGTTATTGTACTAACCTTCAAAACTTGCAGAAAATTATCAATCCGGCTTTCTAGATACTGTGGGTGAAAATTACTTTGAACTAAAACAATAAATCCCAACACTCCATGTAGTTTCCTAACCCCTGCGAATACTACATATCCCAGCTGTTCCTGAGTTCGGAGAGTTTGGAATGCTGGCTGCTCGGCAATTTGACCCAACAATTCAATGGTAACGTTATCTCTCGTGTTTTTCACTCCACCTTGGAAGAATGCAACAACGCACGAACATGAGTGGGACAAGTGGTCACGTTGAAAGACTTGGTCCGACCCTACAAAGAAAAGGTCAACACTTTAGTTCTGGTACATCTTAATTTGAAATAATTTAAAAAATCGTAGAAGTAGGAAGTTGTATGTAACAAACCTGAGGCAAGTTGAACCGACCGTAATCTATTCAACAGACTTGGAACGAGTGGCTTAGTTCCTCTTTGTTCAAACCGTTCTTGAACTTCCTTGACTATTTCTTGGGTTTCCTAAAAAAACACTTCTCTCTTACTCCATCGCATAATTATAAAATTAGATAGGTAATATGCATACCGCTGAAGTAAGGTTCCCACAAAACAGCCATTCCAATCGAAGTTGTGAAATAAAATCGCCCGCGTAGATCTGTAGTTTTTCAACCGTCATCCCTGTATTATGAAATAGAGATTAATATAATTTATCAATATGACTGGTAAACAAGTATTCGAAGTTTTTCGACTTGAATTTTAAATTGCAACTTTTGAACCGATGAAACTCGAAAAAACTCCACGGATAAATAGATAGCCCATTATTGAAGGGCACAGAAAACAATAAAATGTTTGTACCTTCCAAATCTTGAAGTAACTCTTGCCTTGACCAATCTTTTTCCGCCAAAATATGGCTTAAGTACCAAACCGCATGAATTCGAGGTTCAGAATCTTCCCAATTTTTTAAGCCCCGAGTGTAAACTTCTTTCAGGATTTTGAAACGCTCAGGGTCAACCGAAAAATTGATGATTTTATCCAAAACCTTGTTCAGCAGAATTTTCAGTTTGTGGTCGTAGCCGTTGACAGAAATCTAATATGTAGCAACAAGAACAAGATTAAAGATGTGGCTTTAAAGAAAATTTAAACCCAGAGAGTCAAACCCGGTTCATTTACCTCTAGACCATAAATAGAGCTGGATACAGATTGCGAAAGACCGGCGACACTGGCTGGGTAGACAATTTCAGTGAGAGAATCCTCAATAACTCGTACCATCATGGCGTTCAAGACACTCTGCAATGGCTGCAGTAGGGGAAGTGGGCTGAAAAGATAAAATACAAAAATTCAATAGTCATCTGCAGATTTTTAAAACCGCTAGTTTGGATATCGGACTTTGCTCAAAATGACAAGTTCAAAATATTTCAGGGTGACTGAAAAAACATGTAAAAATAAATATGAAGCTTGTTCAGGGGCAATGTAGCTAAGTCAATCTGTAGTCCTTTGCGTTTTGCCCCTGATTCTAGAACCCATTTGCTATCATCTCTCTAACTCGACCCGCATTTGTAACTTAAATACAAGCAGGAAAAAAAGACTGACCTGTACAGTTCCAGCTGAATCTTGGCTTTCGGAAGCAAAAACTCGTTGTCTTGCAGAAACCAAACACGGCTTAATTGATTATTGACGAGCATTGTTGGAATAATTCCCTGTCCACATTCAAAATGAAAATATTGCAATCCAGAAAACATCAAATAATCAACTTGAATTAGGTGTTAAGTACTTACAGTGTCCTCCCTGGGTTTCAGATCGAATGCGGAAGGAATAAATTCATTCTTCTCAGGCAATTTTAGCTCCTCATGTTTGTCACAATTTGTCCACTTCTGTAATTGAAAAACAATAATTTTAACTCGAAAAATTTACGTTCTGCGCCACATTGCTAGTTGCTAGCTATCGAGTAGTGTACTAATTGTAAGTCTATGTGCAAGTCTGCACACTCAGGCGTAGATAAACCTCATAAGTGTCGAAACCCCTCTGCGAAGCAAATTGGGAAGGGTATAAAGAAAGGAATGACTTACTTGTATGAGATCAGGATCAATCTTCTGGACCGCGTACTTCGCCTCGTACCAAGGTTCGGTTAAATTAGCGATGGAACTATTTTCCCGAGAAACAGTAACAACACTGGACACAAAGAAAACTAAATTAAAACACCAGTTTTTATTTCATGTAATGTTACCGTCAAGTAATCGTGCTTTAAGGGGCACGTTAGAAAAAAAAACACATTTTCTCTGCACGACAGTTAGATCTTGCCATTGAGTTATTATTACACAATTAAATACTCAAAACTATTTAAAATGCTATTTGACTTGCCGACACTTTGAAGGAACACAGCAATTAAGTATGTCTTTTATGATTTTCGGATTAAACTCGGTCAGAATATGACCGGCAGTTAAAATGTCCTCCAGAGGATACTCCTAAAAAGAATTAAAATGAGTTCATTTGAAGGCAGCAATACATAGATGACCCCTGGTCTTAATGTGTTTGAATCCTATTTTTAAAACTTACATGCAATTTCTCCGCTATCGTCACAACATGCCGACCCGGCGTTGGTTTATCCTGGAATCTAAATTTAATATCTTTGACATCTTTAATCTCCTGCCAAATCCATTTCTGTGGTTCCTCTTCTCGCAACATTTTCAAGTACTGGAAAATCGAAGTTTCATTTATGGTTTTCTAATAACATTAGATACAATAATATATTACCTGAAATGTGTGTTCGACGATTGCGTTTACATTTCCCAATCCTTCGGGAGTAAGCTCAATATCAATAGTAAAGAAACTGAACCCTCGTGCAGTCGAAGACGCACCGGCTGAGAGTTGATTCGCCCAACCTTTTCTTTTCAACAGTGACAATAAACTACCAACCCCTTCGTGACCAACCAAGTGTGACAAATAATTTCCAGGCTAAAATATAAAACAGTATAAGATGCCAGTTATATGTACTTGATCCGTACGAGAATAATTTCAAAAAGTCGAATTACTAAACGTTTTATACTTTAGTAACACGTTAATGGTTAATTCAGCCAAACTAATAACTTACTGCTGACTTGTAGAAAGCTGTTGTGTCTGGAACTGGAAACTTGAGTTTTAATTTCCGTAAATCCTGAATTGGCACCACGTCGATGCGTAATTGCAGCTCGCTCTCTCCGTAGGGACTCTCAGGCCAAATTGGTTTCTCCCTCTTCTTATCATGCACGGGAGCAAACAAGGATTCAACCAGAGTTTGCAATTCATCCAGTGTTTCCTTTCCTATTACAGCAAGTGTCGTCAAATTGGCGGAATAGAATGCATCATGGAATTCAATCAGAGTCTTCCTCACATCAAGAGACTCGGCCAGTGGCTTTGTCCAAAGACAATCTCGATTTCCTGTACAATGCAAAAATTAAAAATACAAATTAATGGCAAGACTAATGACTGGTTTTTGGTTAGATCTTCCGTACAGCCGATTTCTTCCAAACGGTTCAGCATCTCATATGGCGGGTGAATAATGGTCATAAAATAATGCTAAAATATCCTATCTACTCAATGCTCGTAATATCACAAATCCAAACTGCACGTGCTCGATACGGGAAAAATCGGCTGTTCTCTGAACTTACCAGTAGTGAATTTAGAATAAGGATGGTTCTGATTCGATGTAGCCTGATCAATCCGAAATAGCCTTTTGTGGTCACTTGGGATATTCTTCTCGTTCTCTGAGTTCACCGCATTTACTTCTCGCTCAGTCGAACCCTCATTAAAGAGAGGTGCAATAAAGAACTGAGCAAATCTGAAATAAAAAAATAACCAGTATACTTAAACTAAACTAAGTTGGGTGACAGAGCACGTGTCGATTCGACAGCATGCTTTTGAATCTTGAATGCTAATGCAAATTGTGATAATTCATACCGATCTAATGTCAACGGTAATTGTTCGGGAGACACGTCAAAGTGATAAAGCGTAAGGTCCAGACAAGTAAAGGCATTTGAAGAACCTCCATTCTCATGAAGAAATGCATCAAAACC
Organism: Protaphorura tricampata; assembly: GCA_034698835.1. Lineage (NCBI taxonomy): Eukaryota > Metazoa > Arthropoda > Collembola > Poduromorpha > Onychiuridae > Protaphorura > Protaphorura tricampata. The sequence continues at coordinate 2,086 of JAQGCB010001195.1, read as the reverse complement.
ACTTTCATCAGGATATTTCTCAGTTCCCAAGAACAGCATGTGTTCAAGAAAATGAGCTAAGCCTGGAAACTTCACTGGGTCACACATGCTCCCTGTCAATAAAAACGGTTGCATGCGATTAGAAAATGACTTGAACTTAAACTGCTAATATCAAAAGAGGAATGTAATGGATCAATGAAATTACCAGCAGCCACAGAAATGGCAGCAGCAGCTTTGTCAGTTTCCTTGTCATGGATCAGCATGACTTTAATCCCATTCTCCAACTGAAGAGCACGAAACTCTCTGTTGTCCGCAGGTGACTTAGCCACATTATTCAAAATCCTAACAGAACCTCCACTTACACCGGTATCCATCTTCGAATTCCCAGTCATGGTAGTAAATCTTGAGAATGATGCGGACGTAGTGATGTTTCTGAATGACCTAAGGGAAGAGGAAGGGATGCACACGAAAATGCAGTCGATTATTCAAAATTCATTTTCAAAAGTTTTGGATGTTCTAAATTAAAAGAGTCGTCAAATGCCACAATAATTCATCTTTCGCGTTTCGCCGTGTAGGAACTTGGCCATTGAATTTAGACCGGATAAATAAAAAATATAATCTTGTCAATATATTTTACCTATTAATTCGGTTGAAATCAGTTTGAATGAAACAGGGCTCCGATTCTGATGCACCGAAAATTCTCAAAACACTGATGAATAACTGTCGATACTGTCGAGTAAAATTCCAGGTTGTTCTTGACGTCTTTCTTGCAACAATCATAATCCAAAAACTCAAATGAGACTTCAAAAATTCAAACTCATTTCCCACTCCCACCACCAAGAAACACAATTCCTTCTGTCAAAGAATCTATGGGGAAAAATGTCAACAAACGAATTCTTTGCTTTAAAATTCGGGTGAGGGTATTGACCTGGAGGCTGGAATTGACCTGGAATTGACCTCAACCTAGTGGACGTTGGGGTTACTGATACTGGGTAAACTTAAACTAGGTATGAAACAGAAGGGTTGTGGCTTGTGGGTAATTTTGACACATGTGGAAAATTGGCATGCTGCAACATGCGTTTTTTGTTATTTTGTGGACGGTCATTATACTATAGTCATTTTATTTTATTTTTGGAATTTTGTGAACCTTTCTGCCTATTGTTATTGTTGGGTAAAGGTCACGAGAAGGAGAAGTCTTCTTTTCAGTGTAGAGTAGTACAGTCCGAACCATGTCTTCATGTCTGCCCAATGGATAGAACCACCCACACTGGAGCATTTTAGTTGCCTTATTGTCGCTGCTCCTGTTAGTTCCAGTTCCATCCAAGTTGGAACTTCCAACTTCTGATCCGACCTCTAATTATGTATAATCTAATAATGTTGTATTGTAACACACATGTAATAAGAATGCAATATGCAAATAAATATTTGAAGATGATATTTCAGATCAGATTCATCATTTATTTGTAAACTTTGCGTCTGCAAAATTCACACAAATCATGTCTACAGATGCAGATGCCACAACATTTTGAACTGGATTTAAAACTAATTTCTTAAATCCAGATCCGTGAAATGAATAGAAAACTTGAGAGATCTTGACAAGAGCTGGTTGTTTCATACCATCATCATACCATGAATTAATAGTAGTGAGTTAAGAACTAATGAAATTAATTTTTGAGTAGGAGAATATTAACTCTAACTATTATTAGCCCGTGGACGTTAGTCCTGTGAGGGCTTATAAAATCGTAATGTCCTGTGCTTACATCTGTATGGGCTTCCTGAAATATACTCTCCTAGGGTTAGATGCGTCTTATTTTTTTACGTATAAACCGACATTATTAGCACCAGGCTTGAGTTTTATCGGATACCGTTTTTTGGCCCTCATTATGTTAAATACAAAGCGAGCACTAAAAACCTTGCTCCCGCGATGAAGCGACAGTCTGGTACTTTGATACAGTTATACCATTAATGAGACAAGAAGAAAAACCAACAAACCAACATAACATGCAGCAAAAAAACCTCTAACCGCTTCGCCTTACCTTCTCTAAACTACTGAAACAAGCTGCCCATCCAAAATGATTTCGAACTATCTAAAGCCAATATCATTAAA
>JAQGCB010001194.1:0-15648 GCA_034698835.1 Protaphorura tricampata | reverse complement strand
TATAGCACTGGTCATCCGACCTCCTCTTCCACGACGACTTCAATGAATGCAGCTGCGGCTGCAGCCGCTGCCTCTCGTGTCCGTGCAGCCATGTATGATGCTCAAGTTCAGTATGGAACACTGGCCAATTTTCAAGACAAGTCTGCCGTGACAGCTCTTCGGAGATCAGGGAGTCAGAGACAACGGATTGAAGAGGAGCGCCCTGTGTACACTCGGGCCAAGTCCTTTGTCAAAAGTAAGAGTGATGATGAGAGACCACCGGCTAAGTTGTCAAGGGAGTGTCGGGCCAGGAGTTTGGCTGCCCTTGAGACTGAGAGTCTCCTCCGCTCACTTTCCTCCAGCTCAAAAGAGGCTTCAAGAATACTTTCACTTTATAAAAGTTTGCTCAGTGACAAAGAGAGTCCTTCTTCCTACTATCATCGCCCCTACGTTCCTCCTCCGCCTCCAACCTCCACAAAAGGAGACTCCAGTAGTGGTGGAAAATCAATTATTCCTTCCGTGGCTTCGGGTTCCTCTTCCTCCATGGGTGGTGGTGGTGGTGGGCGCGGAGACTCGGGTCGCTATCGAAGATTCCCAGGGCCAACCGCTAAAGACCTCATGAGAGACAGAGACAATGAACAGGGTGAGGCGGAAGCGGTCGCCGCTGCCGCCGCCGCCTCTGGCGCTCTAGACAGAAATTACATGAGTGAAGATGATTATCAACAAATCCCAATGTTCAGATCAGAGTCACTCCATCATCAAAATCTTCTTCAACACCAACAACAACAAATCAATGCAGAGGTTGCAAAATATAGAAAAGGAAGTTTGCCAGTGTCCGGTTTGAGTCCAGGTCAATCCAGAGGTGGTAGTTTAGTTCTCCAACACCACCAATCTCCTCACCAACAACACCAACCACGTTATCATCATCCAGGGAGTTTAGGACGAGAGAGTGGGAGAGGTGGACAGAGTAGTCAAGTCAAAGTGTCTATCCATGAAGAACCTCAGAGTACACGCTCGTCCCCGGCTCAAATTTCTAGGAGCTTGGAAGAGTCTTATTTGTACAATTTCTTGAGTCAACAAGGAAATAATTCTTCATCGTCGACTAGTCGCCAAGGTCTACTCAAAAGACCAGTGTCTTGTGAAAGTCTCATTTCTCTTAGCTCAACGACTGGGACAGGGAATAGTCGAAAGTCTTCTATAGATTTTGATCGAAGGTCTGTTGTGACAGTGAGAAGGGCTGGGTCAAAGAATGGTCTTGGACTCCTTCCTCGTCAACACTCTTGGGAAGTGCCCAACTCTAGTTTAGGGGTCCCTGGGAATTATAAAGTCCAGTCATCTAGTTCAACCCCTGCACTTTCACCTGAAATATTTGGTGGAGTGGATGATGATGAGTTTGCAAGGAGTAGTAGTTCGTCTGGACGAAGAAATCCATTTGAAGACAATGAATTGGAGACGAATCGACTTCACAAAGCAGATAGTTTTGAAGGGCATGAGGAGGCTGTCCGCTCAATCGTGGCCGCTGTTCAAGAAACTCGAACTTTACAAAGGAAAATGCAGTCCAATTGAACTGTGTGGAGTTTTAGTACTGAATTGAAACGAATTATTATTATTATGACTATTATTATGTCCACCACCACTTGAACGGTTTTTTCTTCCAAAAATATTTACGGTTGTTGACACAGTTTTATGGGTGTGAAGACTATCATGAAATAGAATGACATGACTTGCTGACAAGTTCAACTCGACCTATCTAACTCTATGTTACGTATAACGTGACCGAGACTCATTTTTGTTATACGGAATTTAATTATTTCCTATAATTATTGGTAGATTTTAAGTAAGGAGGGCCGAACAAATATGTGATCATTCGATTTAACTTTGTTTTGTTGTGGTTCGTTAAGTTTTGAATATGAAATGGATTTCACTGTGTTTAATATGATCTAATTATAACTAATTATTTAGTAACCACCGTTGACCAAATGACTGGACGTAAAGATTATAGTTACATAGTGAATTGAGCGAGGTCATGTTTGTACACAAACTTTTCAAAAAGTCATTTCCCTAAAGTCTTGTTAGGACGCAGGACGCTCATTTTTGATTCTACATTCCGAGTAAACTTGCTTTCTCCGTCCGTACTTTCTCCAAACTTTCCCTTCAAATATTATTTGCACTACTTTCTTTTTTGGCATTGGCTCGATATTTTGATAGAGTACACAGTACACTTGTCTGACTCTAGAATGTTAGTCCTCTAATCAATCAGAACATAAGGTACATATACAAGTATAAAACTTAATTCAGTAAAAAAAAATAAGAAAACTCTTCTCCGCCCTGACTTTCCTTTTTCCGACCCGCTCGCTCCTTCTTTAGAAAGTCTAGGGCGGTCTAGTTCTAGTAAATGAAGAAGGCGAAGGCTGTGTGATTATTTTGTTTGTTCAGTTGATCTGATCAACGCATTAGTGAGTTTTTGGGAGAACAGAAAACAGAACAGAACAGGACGAACGATGATGGTGTGGTGTGGTTGTGCTGTGAAGTGTTCCAAAACTCCTCTCTGGTATGCTCAACGTGTTCCAGTGAATGGGGAGAATCAATACTCCAGGGAACCATTCCTGTTTACTTATCCTTCCTCTTCTTCGTATCTCCTCCTCCCAATCCATGCAATGCAATGCAATGTAATGTAATGCTGGTTTGGTTTAGTTTTGGTGGGTGCCTCTTGGCAAACTTTTTGACATTTTGACAAAATATGTCTTCGCTAGAGTAATATCTCACTTCCGTATCTCTATTCAAATGTCACCTTCCCCCAATGACTCATTATAACGTTGTCTTTTTACAACTCCCAAAAAACCTCCTTGTCCATCCCTCCTGAGCGTCAACTTAGCCGTGAAATTTCTTAAAATGGATCATGAGAAGAAAGTGTTCAACTCTCCTGTCTTTATAACTCCTTTCCAAGTTTTAATCTTTCTTACCTAGCTCCACAAATCTGAACACATCCAGATGTAACACTTATTTCCAAGATTGAATTTATAGTTAGACCATTTAACCATTCAACTATTGCTAGAATTTTACAATTACAAAATGAGATACCCGCCAACAAATTGCTCCAACAAAATTCGTCAAAATTTTTCAATTCTGCATTGACAGATGATATTTTTGTGCTTGTTTTTATTCTTTACCTGCTTTTAATCCTTTGCTGGAATTATATAGTAGCTATCACCTCTACACTTATTTGTTCGTAGGTTAAACCGTTGGATAATTTTGTAATATCACAGATATTAGATTTGCTTTTTTTTGGCATACCCTCACTCAAAATTCCAGAGAAACTATTCAGACTTTAACGTTCAAATTCTCCAAGAAGTGAGTACCGGGCTTGTCCGTGGTTTTCCTCTTTCCAAATTTGTAATCTTTGTGTGAACATTTCAAGAAGACTGGAAAGTTAGAAAATGTGAGAATAGGTCGAGTCGAGATGTTAGAACTTCGCATATTGTAATCGCACACATACAAAAGTTTTTGGGTAATGTTGGCAGTCGTCATACATACCATACCATCATCATGACCCCTTCTCTCTCTCTCTCCATGTATAGAAAAGTTGACATTTCTGTAATAACTTTCCATTTTCCCTCCATTCCTTTTATTTTTGGTCTCATCCAATTTTCTTCCATGTTTGCTTGAGTACACAGCAGCGCAACGGAATCACCTTTTCTTGACAGGCTTATCATGAATCTAATCTAAAAATTGCACCTGATCCTACTACTACTACTACTACTCTACGTACGTACTATTCCGTCCTTCCCTTTTCTTTTCTTTTCAACGTCCCAAAAACCTTTTATTTTCCTTTCTTCTCATCCTATCCTCCGCATCCCCCCACTTGATGAGAAATTCCATTCCTATAACGTACAATAATATACACACAGGCCTAGACTGAGTGAGTGAAGTGAGTGTAGAAATCAATGACAGTCCACCAGAGCAGTGGTCCATTGGAATTTCTACATTAACACTCAGCACAACTCTTGATTTGACAAAATAATAATAAACCCTTATATTTTAGGGACGTGTGCATGCATATCCTACGATTTGCTTGCTCCTTCCTCATGTCAATTCGACTTTAGATTCCATTGCACTTTCAGTTATAAAATATACTATGGAACTTGAACCCACCTTGAGAAGAAAGCGAGTCTCCTTGGCATGCATTTCACGACTTTCTCCCGGTGTGGTATGAAAACTTTCCGGTGAAAGCAAGTTTACGACTTAAAATGGGATACGATTTTATTTATTTTCAAACATAAAATATTGAAACCCAATTTGACATGATTCTGATTTTGACCCTCACTCACGTCCGAACAGGTAGAGTTACGATTACGATTACAATTACGAAACGCCTGTTGGTATTATAAAATGTGTTCATAGTACCTATTTAGTTTTTAAGGAAAGACCATGGAAGGTAATCAAAAGTGTGGAATGGATTGTACTCCCTCTTGTCCGAATTGTCAACTTTCTATAAGAGTCAGTAGGTCTCCAGTAATAAATGAATACATACATAGTTGGGCCTTTCAATACTTAATATTATTTTAATCTGTAGTAATAAAAATTAATAACTACACTCGGACTACTACTCCATCTGATACTCAATCAAAATTGTTACTAAATATTTATTTGAATGATTTTGTGAAATCAACGACAAAGAAAATGTTGCCGAGTTTTTTTAAAAAAAATTATATGGAATGGAGAAGATATTACTCGTCTGTAATAGTTTTTGGTGCTTCGCTCTAAAACACTTTTTAACTACAGTTGAGTTTTGAGTGACGTAAAATGTGCATGTTTTTTGTGCAAGCACACGACATGTACACGGAGAAATGAAAGCACTGTTGGGACTGGGAGACTATTCATTAGGAAAATAACCTCATGGGATGAGCGGAAAGAGTAAAAACAATAAATAAACAAAGAAACAAAGTGAGTGAGTGTGTGTGCGGTGTTTTTGGTCAGAAAGGAAATTGTATATTAAGTTTAGGCGTGACTGTAAAGGAAAAACTAATTACAAAAACAATGCTCACCACTACTACTACTGTACTCAACGTACGTACTACACTTCACGAATACTCCAACGGAACTATAATTATAAAATACTCTTCGTTTGTATACTCAAAATGTAATTTTGAGTTGATTTGTTCCTCATTACTATTATATGTTATGTATGTATGAGTGTGTTTTGTGTGTCTCCGCATGTTACACGTACGTAAAGTAAAAGTTATTTGATTTACGGGTTTACGTTCATGTTGTTGATGAGAGGTTGGTTGGAATTGAAATACAAATGAATAAATACAATGAGAATACCGTTGTTGGAATGGAAAATGAAAATGAAATCAACGCAATGGGTCATGCAGGTGAGAGATTCCCTCACAGCACTTTATTTTTCATGAATTGCCAGTTTACACGGAAACATTTTATGACGGTGACGACGGAGAAAGGAGTCGTCGTGAAAGTTGTATACCTACATTTTTTTTTGGTTTGCTACATTGAAGAACACATACTACATGTTTATTACATGGCACAGATTTCAGACAAACATCAAGAGCACAATGCATGGTAGTAGTAATTCGTGACCATAAAATCATTAGAACACCGTCAACACGAATTACTGAACCCACATTACACTATTTACTCTAACCAATAAGAATAAAAAGGAACAAACAACGACGACGACGTGTTCTACTAGTAGTTCTACGACTACTCACATCACTTTGGTTTAGCACCAATCATTCTAAAAGCTTTTCAATTTCAACCTATGTACAAAATAATACAAGGTGACAATGAATAACAACACTGAACACACAGCAGCGTTTGAACTAGGGGTACATTAGTCTGTACTGCACCAAATTGTCTAGCAATAGTTGTGAAAGCAAGATCACTTCGAGAAAAATTAGGTAAGATATTTTATCAAATTCTTAGATAGTTATTTGACACACAAAAACTCCCTTTTAGTATCGTATTATTTTTAAAACAAATAAATTCCCATACACACACATTTTAGAACTAGACGATTTACAGATATTGGATTGTGGAATATATTTAAAAACTACGAATAATTTTAATAAATTAGAACTGAGAAAATTGCATGCTGATATTGGCTATTATAGTACCAATCCGACCATTAGGAACAAGTTCGACTATTTACCAAATATTTTCCCAAGGGGATCCGACTTAAAAACTGCCGGATGAAGTGGTACATGGTAAAGGTAACAAAGTACAGGGTGGGTTGTTGATTGTAAACTTTTGTGAACCTCAATATGACAGCTTCAACATGGACGGCGATAGAAAAAGTGAGATTAATAAAATTATTTGATCCCTGCTTCGGACACATGACTATGGACTACCCTGTAGAGCCCAAAAAAATTGCAATGGATTGAAAATGAGTGGACTTGGGGGGTATATTTGGAAATTGAGTCAGGTTGAGTTCTCTCCAAGTCATCCAACATGAAAAGGAAACCCAGAATGAACTAATTGAACGTTTGAGCATTGAAGGAGGATTACGTGAGGAGAGCAGGGAGAGCAATGAAGCAAAAAGATGATCAGTGGAGTGGCAGTTGGGAAAGATAGGATGACAGGGAAGTTGATAATCACATTATCATCATTTCCTGGTAATGGACTCTGTCTGACTGAAGACAAGAAAAGGCCCAACCCATCCATGTTACAAAGTCTTCATCAAGTTTGACTTTATACTAGGAGAAAAGTCCAAGAGTCAGTCAGTGCAGTGAACCTTCTATGAAGCCCTGAGTTATGACCACATTATTAGGATGAGTCAAAAAAAAAAACTGAAAGGTTCGCTGAACGACGACGAAATTGAACATAGAACTTGTGAAAAGAAACCAAGTCGTCATTTAGAAAAAGAGCCAAACTAGTGCCAATCCATGAAGAAAATCATCAAATCCAAAGAATTCTGAACGCCAATATGCTCCCTGCTTCGTCTCTCCTCTAGCTCTTAATGTCTCAACTTGGACCATAAGGAAAAAGACCAAGAAAGAACCTTGTTATAGTATTTCCTCCCTCGGATTGGTTTCCTTCATGGTCATGTTAAAGCCTTACATTCAATAAATTTTACTTTATTCTTTATTATTATCTCCTTGTTCCCAAAAGTGAAAATGAAAAAAGTTTGCTGGACAATAGTTCGGTAAAAATACTAACATTGGCACTGTCATAAAAATTATACTAATTTTGCTCAACTTAAAATTTAGTATCTATTCCTCAGTTTCATTGAAAGAATGACCTAATTGCGGAAAAATAAACAAAAACAAACACTATTGTAATTCAATCGAACAGCTATAACGGATTACTTTATTTATGCCATGATAGTCCAGCAGCAATTTTTAGCTTGTGTTCACTGACTAAAAGATATTCACTATTAATCACACATTTTAATGATTGATTACTAACATTCATGATATTACGTTTCATTGGAACTGTGGCGGAGTTGAAATGGAATTATATCTCTCGCACAATAACTCTTCATGCATACAAAAAAATCCACACTGATTTGAAGGAAACAAAGTAAAATAAAATGTAACAAAATTAAATATACAAACTTCAACGATAAATACGAAATGTAGACGTTGAATATAACTATTAATGAACAACACCAACAGTGATTTGATATATTAATTAGGCTTAACGTGTATCAGTTAATTTTCTTTACAGATTCTGTACATTAATGAGAGAAACAAGCACCTTTTGTGAATATCATATTCATATTTTTGGTAGGGGGAGTCTCTGACACTATTCTGTACAATTGTAATTCGCAATTCTACAAGCTCCATGCTTTCTCCGCTTTCTCTTGAGTAAAATAAAAGAGGAAAACGGGTGTCTTACTACGATTTCCATATCAATCAACCACATGTACTCACAAAAATACTTATTTTATGGTAATATTTTAGTAAATATAATGTGAAATAAAAACCACACATAACCATAAACCATTTGAGTAAATAAATACAGTAAAAGCTAAAATATTTAGCGTTACATTGTTCTCGCTAAGATTGCAAATTAAATTGAAAAATACTGCTGGATGTATCACAGCATTACTCCTGGATTCGCATTCCCATCGATGCACCAATCCCCACTAAGAAAAAAATTATTATAGGCTAAAAAATTTGTTACTTAAAATTTTAAATAATTTAATCATTGTTTAAAACAAACCCGGCATGGCCAGAGATTAAAACCTTTATAAAATTAATTAGACATCTGTATGTTATGAAGTCAAAAGCATACATATTTAGTGTGCTAGAATTTACTCTGCATCTGTTGCATCCGCGAGTAAAAGTTCACCCTCTGGACGAGGACGTCTCCTGAATCGATAATCACCCACAATACTTCCAATGCAAATCGAGTAAAGAAGTGCAAAAAATCCACCAAAATTGATCACAAGTGCAGCTGTGGGTAAATCCGCGTAACTGTCAGACAGAACAACAAACAACCCAATTATGAGTGTATTCACGTCAAGTGAAACTATAAAAATAAAAACTTCTAATCTAATTATGAATTTGTGGACAGAAATGTTGAATTAGTTATTCTTGCATCAAACTCATTTTATTATATAACCGTCGCCGTCAGCTTACGGGTTAAGAGTTTAACTAGTGTCCACTGAACTGACAACCGAAACTGATTAGGTTTAATCACGGATAAAATGTAGAGAACACTGAAAAAAATGTTAGTTTAGAACTTACTCTGCTATCGTTCCAAGAGCCTTCACCATTATTCCAGTAACAACCGACCCAGCACAGAAAGCAAATGCTGCTGTTCCACAAATTCTATGGAATGGCAGAACTAGAGCTCGAACTCTCACTGAAGTTGTTGGTAGAAGAAATGCGACGAAACCTCCAATAAACTGAAAAAATTTATACTGGCCTTATAATTATTCTCAAAAAAAAAAAACTAAACCTTAAGTTTTGAAAGTAAACAGGAGTGCATATTAATCAAATAAATTGGCAAAATCCAGTTTGAAATCGTCGAGTTAACGAATCCATAAAAAATTGAATATAATTGTCAAACCTGTCCATAATAGATGATAATTGCAGTCAGTCCCAACCAACTATGGAAACTATAAAAGTGCATCATTTTGTGCATGTTGTGATGTTGGATTGAAGCTATGAATCCCACACCAGTCGCAATACACACAATAAGATGAAGTCCAGCATGTGCAAGTTTTACTGCATACTTAGGTTGTTCCGGAAACATCCGGTAAATCAAAGCCGCTGAAAATGAAAAGAAATTAAATTGAGACACTTTTCTCAAAAATCAGAATAAAAAATTGTGCTTGGGGTGAATAAATTGGTGACTAGCTCCGAAAATTTGATGTCAAAAGATTATATTATCCATACAATTCTGTTTATTTTGAACCAAAATAATTTGTGATAATGATTGTCGCCCATAATATGTTGTACGTTTAATTTATTAATGTACACTGCTCACTACTCGGCGATACAGAACAAAAATTATAACTATTCATATCCCAAGGTTTCATCAAACGTCAGAGAAAAGTGGCGTCCGTTCCTTGCCTACTATAAATCCGGAAACGGATCATAGTTGAGCAAATATTTCCCTTGAACCAATAATTGCTCTATTTACTTAATAGATGCTCGGGTTGGCAGCAGTCAACAAAATATTGTATCGCCGTTAGTTTGTCTTTGTACGTGATATTAAAAAGGACTCTGATTAAATTCAATATTTTGGTCGTACAGGGAAAACTGTTTCCGGTCAGTGACTGTGAGTTAATGAGAGTTTCGAATAACTTGACACTTGAAAAGATCAAGTCTGAATATAATTGGTCGACAGAAAGGAAAGAAATTGTTCGGGAAATATCCCACAAGAATAAAACTGGATCAGTAATACTTACCGTGTCCGTGAAGGTAGAACGTGAAGAAAACCATGATGATTACATGAAGATTTATGGGTTTCTCTCCAAACCATGCTTGACCACCAGCATATTCAAAAACCCAAAAAATTATCAAAAAACACATCATAAGTCCCGTCACCTCCGTCACGATTAATCCATTCTTGAACAACTCTCGAGTTCTGTCATATTCTCTAGGATCTTCGTCCGACCCCATTACGTTCAACCGTAAAGATTTCTTTTGAGACTTTCCTTCCTGGTGACCACGAAGCCAAGCAATCTGGTCAGATTCGGTTGTGTCAGGGTTCGATGTATTTCGAAAAGGCTCGCCACTAGATGAAGCTATTGACTCACGTCTCTCTGTAAGAAAAAGTGTCGAACAATTTAGAACCGCGAATTAGAACAATATTATTCAAGTACTTACATAGGAATTAGTTATTGCATACTTAACAGCATTGAACTCGAGCGATCGCACAATTAACACACAAGTTTGTAGTGTTTTCATTCCAAAATGCAACAATAACACAATTGCAATCGCTTGGTCAGTCGGTCAGAATAATTACGATATTTTGTAACCGACCAATTGGAGTCTCACACGAATATCCTATGCTATGATATTATATGTAAATGTATCGGTAAGATCCTTTATCTTTTAATGAAATTGGACCTATGGACTAACACATGAATACATACCAACGCTGCATTCATACGGTTAACTAAGAACAAGAAGGATGACTGACCACACGGGATTCTTTGCTTATCGTGCGTGGCGTACTGCCTATACCAATTAAGAGAAGATTGCGGTCGATATCAGCCAACAAAATAAAATTATATTGTTTAGACAGAGGGTCACACGGCTTCATTTTCTAACCCGAAGGAATTTAATTGACCACACGAGTTAAGCATCTGTTGGGGACTGGGGACATTTGTTAAATTTTAAATTGAAGCATTACTTGCTCCAGACTCCAAATGCGTAGGGATAACAGTTTCCCGTCGGGAGAGACCTGGAGGTTCTACAGGGACGCTCTTTCGACCATGGACTTCCGGAAGTCTTGGTGCCGTCGGTCCCCCGGACGCAGTTTCTCCTCCCACTGCATTGACTGCATTAACAGATGTTACACTCGTAAATTGAGGAAGTATAGATGTGAGTCGCTGTCTGCTTTTCTTCATGGTTAATGTTGAAAAGTTAATGTACAAGTGGTTGTTCCCTTTTAAACTGCTTCTGACTTTTGACTGGGTCAATAGTTCATAGTCGTAATTCAATTTAATGTACTAAATCCAATTAGTAGTAGTCAAATCAGACTAACGTCCATGGTGTAGCTTCATGAAATCTTATCGGCTTAAAGGAAGCTGTCTTGAAAAATTCTATACGTTTGTCCAATTTGAAGTTTCAGAACACTTTAACTAGTCTTAAAATGGACTTAAACTATCCGTTAACTAAAATTGAACAATACGAGGAAACGGCTAGATTCTTGTAGTCTCGAGTCATATCAATCAGGCATTTCCGAACTGACACTTCAACAAAGTTACTTCTTTAACTTAAGACCAGGGTGGTCTTGACGACACCTTGTGTTACTAGCTTCGCTATCCCCTTGTGGTTGACGAAATTGGGTAAAACAGAAGTGGGCAAATAAGAAAAAATTGGCCAACGTTTTGACACATGAGCGGAATCACACGAAAATAAAAAATAACTTCAAAAGCTAGAAATAACTATGAATATGTATGAATGATACTTGAAAATAAAATGAAGCATCGAATACTTATTATTAGGACGGACAAGGTACTTTTACAATACGGAGTCGTTTAAAGAGTATTGTTCGCGTGCACGCTCAAGAATTATTTTGTAAAATATAAAATATACTAGCGAATAACCCGTGAAAATTTCACGGATTCTACACAGCAAAATGGTAAGGGCGGCACATCAGTAGTAATGGGAGACTGTGAGTGAGTTAAGGACAGTTGTATTGTATTACTCAAGGATATTTAATACAGGAGCGAGGTACGGCTGAAATTTCAAAATGCGAGCGGGGAAGCCGACCCCCTAGCGTGACGTATGTTGGGGCGATGAATGTGAGAATCATTGAAACCAATGCCTGTTATAATGATAAAACAGTTATCGTTAATTAGAGTTTATTTTTCAAATTAATTTATTTAATGTCGAATATGTTGACAATTTTGATATTGAGATTTTTGAGGAAGTGTTTTTTTTTCAACGGGATTTTGTCATTGTTGAAAGCCACGAATTCTTATTTTGGTTCTAGTAGAATGTATATTATGTATTCTTAGGCTAACATTTTTATCCGAATTCTTACAATACCTAAATTCACTGTAACTGTAATTAACCAGTAGCGATCTTCCAGCGTCCGATTTAATTTCGAGGTTGACTTTTAAGGAACTGTTTATTCTTCGCAGTGTTCTTTGCCGGCTTCTGTTTCACGTTAGTGTTGAGCTCACGAATTCTAATCTTAATTCGTGTGTGTACGAATTCCTTAACAACATCAGGATTGAAACCGGGATACTTTGACAAAATAATATCCTGTAGTCTGGATGAAATGCGTTGCTCGGACTTTAAAACGCCAAAAACCCGAAGAAATTCTGATTCACACGCTTCAACGGTTTGTTGAATATCCGTAGTTGGAATTAGTAGTCCACCTCTGGATAAACGCTCAATCCAACCATCCCTTCTTAAGTCCGCTAGCGGAACTAAATCCGTCGGCGTACCAAAGACTCCCTTTCCGTGTTTCTTTAGCTTCCAAGCTATATATCCCGCCATATATCGTAGTGACTCCTACTACTACATTGTATTCTTATTAAATTCAGGTGTTAGCCACCCAGGGGTTTCTAATTCACTGGTAGTTGGTTTTGACGAGTAATTAGTGTCTTTGTTCCCCAAAATTTTTTGGTTTAGTAGATTTGCACTCATGTATGAAACATTTTCGTCGCTCCATTCACAGTTAGTATTTTGCGGAGCTTTTAGTTTTGAGCCCAACAGAATCAATCGAAGACGGAATCTGAATTCTGAGGGTGATGGATTGGTATTAGCGCCTCCGTACGAACGAATTCTTGAGAAAAGGCTCTCCAAGGCGTCCTGGTTTAGACGACTGGTTAGAATATACCGTACTCCGTAGATCCGGGAAAGTTCATCATGTAATCCAAGGAGAGAGTCGATAGATATAATGAATCCTTTCTGGAATGGTAGTAAGCACGAACTGATATTTTTTAATTCCTTTGCTGAAGAAAATCTGATATCTGTCATCATCTCTCGTAACTTTAAGAGAGCATCCACTTGAATTGAATTCGACTTTTGAAAGCCTGATTTCATACTATTTTTCTCGTCGTAGGGGATTCTGGAATTGAGGACATCGAACCCGTTGTTCACAATTTCGAAGAACTCAGCTATAGTGTTATCTGAGAAGTATGTCTTTGCAAGTGCTGATGTGTGTTGGGATAAAAGTTGGGCCGCAGGTCTAACCCTCATCCGCTCAGTTCCTTTAACCTCGAGTAAATATGAATTAAGTTTTGGACATAACTTCAGATCGGATCCGTTAAACCTAATCAGCTCTTGGATGGTTTCTTTTAGCAAAATAGTACCACAGGGGAAAAACAAGATATCATCGATCAAATGATTTCTCAAATTCTTCAAATTATGTGGAACATCACCAAACACGAATACATTACGGGTATCATCCACAGGATTTCAAAATTTGACATTGAACTCACTTACTCCCAATTGAAGCCACAATCCCCGATTTTTTGTTGCCAGATCACTCACCATAGCGTGTACCATGTAACCCGATCTCTCAAGTGCTTCAACTATTTCAAAAAGAAGGGGCTTGGTCATGTCGGTGTCAAAGTTGAAATACACTGGCTGCTTCCAATTTGAACAAATACCTCTTGCTAACACGACTTGGGCTTTCGAGTGTGACAAAATCTGATCAAACGTCGGATCCAATACAAATGTTGAGTCAATACTCATTTCATCGAAGCTTATCACACAAATTCTCCCCATCGGATACAGTGAGTCAGCTCTTTCATCACAGTCAGAGCATCCACGTTGATACCCAGATTTACAAGTGAATGTTTTTACCCATGTACGCAATGTTCGGACCGCTGGTAGAGGGATCTTCCAAGTGTCAAGAGCTGTTTCATATGCTTTCAGGTTAAGACTTCTCATAGTCAAAGCCTTAACGATGTCCAATTTTGTCCAGTTCACCCTTGCTTTTCCTGACAATTTCTGAATTTGTGGTCTTGTAAATACTTTTTGAAGGAGAGCTACGTTTTTTTGAGAACTTTTTGACGGCTTCTGAATGCGGCTCAGTTTGGTCTTGAGTAATAGATTCTTCTGTTGACTGGCAGAGTGCTTTGATTTAAATTTTTGAACCTTAGCTTGTTCTTCGTTTAAGGTTTGTTTTATTACACTCATTGTCGAATCACGGTCGGCCAACTGGTTCCTCAAAATCGTCACCTCAGCCTGACTCGCAGCAGCAGTCGTATTCAGTTTGTTCACCATGTCCTCCAAAATATCTTTTTGTTCTGCAATTTTTTTAATATATATAAATAAGTTCCCAATAAATATTAAATCAGTAAATAATTGAGTATAGTATGGTAAATTTCTAACAGAATCGAGCATGGAGTAATATAGTTACCTAGTAATGTTGTAATTGAGGCTGGAACAGGATTGCTTTCCAAACGGGCCACGTCATTGGTTTCTGTAAATGAAGATTAGTAATATTAGCATTAAATTCAACATCAAATGAAATGAGACAGTCAAATGTATTTTGACTGATCTACTCGAAAATTAATATATGGTGTTACAACGAGTTTTACAAATTAAAATGATTCGAATTTCGAAAACGAAAATAAAAAAGGCATTGCATTAACGACCACGACATATTACGACTAAACTAGGACCAATACGACCACCATTGACCCGTCAATCGTCCATAAAATAAAACTTGAATTCAATACAACTTGGCATAAATAAATATCCCTAGGTACTAATTAAATATAAAAAACTCACCTGCACTGATATCTTCATTATCGGAGGTTTGAATTTGATTAATAACAGTTTTCCTCATCCGAATTTCACCTCTTCTCTCTCGTCCAGAATCCGAAACTTCAGGACTAGTTTTGGTTCGCTCCACAAAAATACTGGGGACAGCATTTGGCTTCAATATTCGTTTTTGGGGTAGTCCAAGTAGGCGATTCCTCATGTCATCTTCGTAATCATCGATCTTGAAATGGTCTGAGCATATCCGACTATTCAGAATTAAAATACTGTCCTTCCGATGGCACTTGGTCACCCACACTTTGCAAAGAGATTTATTTTTCACTGGAAATCTGTGAAAAATTAAGGCTGCGTCTCTTTCCCTACGAGTTTTTGCTGTGCTTTTGCACTCAGCTACAGCACACGTAAACCCCATTTCCAACTTTTTAACTATAAATTAGTTAAATTACTATCGCTGAACAAGCAACTTTAAAAACAAAAAACCAATTAATTTTTTCTTTGGACAAAATGAGTAAATTATTGGAGGACGCGGCTCGAGATCGCTCCAACGTACGTCATGACGCCACGTGTCTCCCACCCATTCCTCCCATCGTGAATTTTCTACCCAACTCAAATACGATGTACCGAACCTCTGTATTAAATATCCTTGGTAAATACAATAATCCTAACTTACCATACAATAGAAAAGTGTTCAATAGAAAAGTGTAAGGAAGGAGCAGAAGTTCTTATTATATTATAAAGGGTGGAGTTTGGACAAATTCTGACTACCAGTCAGAGACGTCCTGAA
>JAQGCB010001193.1:0-15652 GCA_034698835.1 Protaphorura tricampata | reverse complement strand
TCTTTCGACGGTCAGTAGGTTTTACTACTAGTGGTTGTCATGTTTTACTACAACACCCATTTCTTTCGACGGTCAGTGGTTGTCATGTTTTACTACAACACTCACTTCTTTTGACTGTCAGTGGTTATCAGGTTTTACCAAAAGACTCATTTCTTTCCACGGTCAGTGGTTGTCATGCTTTACTACAACACCCAGTTCTTTCGACGGTCAGTGGTTGTCATATTTTAGTACAACACACTTTTCTCTCACTGTCTGGGGTTGTCGAAATTCACTACAACACCCACTTCTTTCGACGGTCAGTGAATGTCTTATATTTTACTAGAACACCCTTTTCTTTCGACGGTCAGTCTTTCGCATTTTACTTGCTTGCAATTTATTCAATACTGCAAACGAATTACGAGGTGAAACTTCGGGATTCGGTTCATCAGCTATTCTTTATTCGTCTATCAATTTTGTAGGGGTGTCTTCTGTTTCATTTTTGAATACGCGAGTTTTTAAAAAAAAATATTTCCCTAGCTAATACATGAGGAATTTTGATGTAATTCATTCGAGATACTGCCCTACTGGTTTGCATATCCCGACTGGGATGAAACTTTAAGGAAGGAAGTGTAAGACATTATTTGGGAACATATTGACAAAGTATTGGAGGTGTCTTCTGATCGTGTCTCGAAATATATTGTTTCGAATAATCTATTTCTTCCCATTCTTACGGAAAATACCGGTAACACATGTTGCTACGGGATAGGTGGTGCTTTTTTTGTTTGAACTTACCATATTCGCATTCACGGATTTAAGAATAATAAACTGTGAAAAGCACAGTGTGTATGTGAATGACTGACCGTTGAAAGTAATTAATGACAAACAGCTGTTCCACGTCTGAAGAATTGTTTAGATGAAAAGAAACACTGCTCATGGCCGGAAGAATTGTGTAGATGAAATCGTGGCACACAACTTCACACGGTCTAAAGAAATTCTTTGATGATTATAAGACTCACTACCCACTCACGGTCGAACAAAATTGTTTAGAGGAAAAGAAACATGACAAACTTTTCACGGCGGAAATAAATGCTTAGATGATGAGAAACATGTCACACAAGCACTTAACGTCGAAATAATTGCGTAGATAGAAAGAACCACGACATTCACCCACTCACGGTTAAAAGTATTGTTAAGATCAAAAAAATAACATTAGGTAACGACTGTAGATATCAGAGCACTTCGTAAAGAACTTCCAATATATTGCGCGAAAAAGTGAACGTCAGGACGAGTTATAGAAAGTTGTGCGTATTTCGAATAATTCTAATTAAATTTTAGTTAACCATCGATTATATATATTTGAAATGTTATTATATTATAAGATGTGAAGACCAACGGCCATATCATCTTGAATAAATTCAATCAATCTATCTATCTATATTGCGCGAAAATGATGTTTCATCCTGTATGTTTGGTAGTGATGCCGAGTTTCCATGGAAACGCAGGTTATGGAACAAACTAAGTACTCTAAAGGATTATCTTAATTAGAGGATATTACCCCTGCTAGTTAAATTAATGTTATAAGAAATACCGCTCCAAGTTGATCAAATTGAAATAGTAAAATACCCCGACCGGAGGTGAGGAGATCGTTATGAAACTTCCAAATTAGTCAAGGGCCTGTTACGCATACCAAATCTCAAGGGGGTCAGACTAGCAGTTATTTACGTAGTCATGGAAGCGTGTTTGCCCTAATTTAGGATTTTTGTATCCTCCTTTATGGCTAAACCGAAAATGGGGAGGTCATCATGAAACTAAGAAAGCAGTAATGAAAGTTGTCCGGATTAGTTAAAGACATTCTTTAGTTTAGTCAGTTAGCTCATAGCGGTCCGCCGGTGAAAAAAAAAGGTTGGTATGGATACCGTTTTGTGCTGGCCAGGTTTAAATAGTCAAGTACCGCTAGAAGTAGCCCAAAATCGTTAACCAACGAACTCAGCCGGAGCCATGACCCAGATTCTTTTTTTTTCTTGAAGTTTTTATGATAATCATTCTTTGGTTTACAAGACCAATATTTTACTATAAAATATAAAAACTGTTGATAGAAAGGCCTATCTTCTCTGCCCTTCCTGTGAATGCTTCCAGCGGGTCACATATGCCAAAGGGCAAGGCACCTCAAGAATGGAATTTTGTAGTTCTGTTCAAATTGGCTGGATTTTGGACATTCTTTAAACCTTGACCTCCCTCCAGGCCGCGACCCGGGGGTAGTCACAGTTTGGCCACTAGATGTCCAGAATCCAGCCAATTTGAACAGAACGGCAAAAGTCCGTGCACAAGGTGTCAAGGTGCCATGTCCTTTGAAGAAATTGTGTTAAGAAATACGAACGCCTATTTGGCCGTGATCGTCAAATTATTACACATTTAATGTCTTCTGGACAATGGTAATAGAATAAAAATGGACAAATTATTATTGGTCCAAATTCTGGGTCAGCAGATGTTATAAGTCCAATTGCACCATTTGGATATCCACGGCATTTTGAAGTAGATTTAATCCCTTGGTGGAAATGTTGTGGATATACTGTAGACTCGAATAATAATCCTGACTCGACATCTTGTGGAAATTATTTTATTTGAAGACCATCTGATCGTGGAGCTGGATACGTTCCACCCAAATCAGCCATGTTTGGCGGTGATCCACATTTTACAACGTTTGATGGACTTAATTATCTTTTTAATGGTTATGGTGAATTTACTCTCATCTCATCCCCTAACCTTACCATGCAAGGTAGAATGTTACCTTATACATTCCCAAATGGAACACAAGCCGCGGCCACGGTGTTCAAGGCCTTTGTAATTGCGCAAGAACCTCAAGGTCAAAACAATCATACTGTCATTCAAATTTCAGTCAATCCACCTTCAGGATTTTATATTTACATTGAAGGTCAACTCGTTTCATACGCATCCAATGACCTTCCACTCAATCCAACCATTGATGGTGTATCCATGACGATTGAAACAGCTAATCGTATATCTCTATAATTTTCATCTGGATTCTCATTTATAATTACAACAGCAGATGGAGCAAACAAATGACCTAAAGACACTATCTGGTACAACTATCCCTTCAAATTCAAACACACAAGCTATTGATTCAAATTTTGGAAAAACTTGGCGAGTCAATGCAACCACTTCACTCTTCACTTATTCATCTGGACATAGTTGGGCAGAGTATTAAAATACTAATTATATCCCAGCTTATACAACTCCATCTGTGACATACCCTCAAGTGGTTATTGACATATGTGAAGGGAATACAAATTGTTTGTACGACTATGCTGTGACTGGGTATATTGGATTTGCAAATGATACAAAGAATTTTAATGATGAGTATACTATGATTCAGAACACATTTGCCACGCCCATTAATATGTGCTCCGCCCTCTCTCCCCCTTCTCATGGGTCACTTGCAGTCAGTAATTATAATTACTTACCTGGAACAACTGGAACGTATAGTTGTGGGTGTGGGTATTAATTAGTTGGATACAGTACACTTACATGCAGTAGTACGGGTGTTTGGAATCATGCTCTACCTACCTGTGTAGCATGTAATTTGAATTTACTTTGTCGAGCTCGGTCACTCGTTGCATGCCTACCACTCTTTGAACCCCTTCATCTCAACCCAGCATGCTGTCCTTGTGGATCTTGCTATTCAGTCTGTTGAGCAGTTGGGTTGTTGTGGTCAATTCAAGGACGAACTGAATGGTTGTAGTAAATAATAAAGTTAGTAAATTAGTTCTTCAATTATGAATTCTAAGACGGTCTTTGGAATCTCCGCGCCCAAATTTCTTGTATCCAATACATATTGTACAAAACTTCTATCTAATCTACCCTTGTGTATTCCCAAACACTGACATTGACAAAACATTAAAAACTACTGTGTAAGGTTTAGTGTACCAAACCAGAAGTCCAATAGGATCTGTTGTCATCATTTCTTTAAAATGAATAAACCAAGAATAAATAAGATATGCATTTTATTTTCAATTTAATTACGGATATAATGTGTCGTCCCTGTTTACTTGACCTGTGATCCCCCCAGACCCTCACAAACGTACTACCTAGCATATCACAAAAATGTGGCATTCGAACGATGTTCTCAAATTTCTAAATCACGCTAACTTGGCGGCTATAAGAACTTCGATTAAAATGGGTATACATATTAACTTTTTAGATTTAATTGAAATTAAAAATAAAATTTACGACATTTGGTTTGGTATAGTTCAGTCAGCTCACGATATAACGTACCCCCACCGCACGAACCAAAGAAAATAAGTGGTAGGAGCGTAAGTACGTTAAATGAAGGAATTTATTTTACTTGTCGGTGGCGATGCGATGCATTTAATAATTTTCAATCCTTGGGTCAAATCGAGGATTTCAAGTCAAATGAAGTCTAATTTAGAGTAATGTAATAGATTCCAGAATATGCGTATCAGTTCAGTTCATATGTAGGAAATTAATTCAGATTCTGTCCACACAACGACAATAATTTTCAGGGATAGACACTTGAATTATTTGTGTGTTGAGTCGGGGGAACCGGAATTCACGTATGGCCATTCGTCCACAGATGATTGCATGAATAATCTCAATTTCCTAGCTGCTCGTATACAGTAAATGTACGCAGGAAAATTGCAATAAAAAAAAATACTGATTGTTAACCGGATACTTAAGCCGAGGCTCCTGTCACGGCCCAGAGTACACAGGTGCAGTACAACACACATACAGACGAGACTATTCCCACCACACAATAAGGAACCCGGGCCGTCTACCTTGATCGGCCTACCTTTTATGAGGAATCAGGAATCAAGTCTAGACGAATCCCCAGAATTCCAGATATGCAGATCTGCTATCTCCATCGAAAAATTGCAATAATTCATACACTAAGCGAACGGAATCATTGCCTGTGACGTGTGGAAATACAACAAATAGAGTGGCGCTTGTTACATAATATTATGCAATCTTATGAACATATCATGGTTCATCTGAACGATTAAAAAGTTGAGAAAAGTTGAGCATGACGACATCGGCTGTTAGTTCTATATTTAATATTCGAAAAAAAACTTATTAATTGTGCACATATAGACTAGGATAATTGCACAGTGGAACATTAAAACTTCACAAGAGATAATAATATGGACCATTTAATTGATCTGAAGTGGCATATATTACGATATGTTACAATTTCGACCTGCTGTCAAGTGTTACCGTAAAGTGTCATATTTTTGGCTATCTGTTGTGAGATGAGATTCTATGATACATGCTAAAGAATATATTACTATTACCTATGCAATGCGGCATGGAGTGGGGGAAATTGATACTTGAAGCTTGATTTAAGGTTACTAGATAGATAGATAGATAATAATAAAAATAAGATTAATAATAAAAAGATTTAAGGTTACTATCTGCAAACGCAATTCTGTTTACTTCACTAGTGCCTTGCTTTTCTCCTACGTTGCCGGGATGTTATTCCAAAGCGTATCGAATGAATACACATCTCAATCCCAAATGCGACGATGCAAATGAGGATGACAACAATGAAAGCCATAAATAGTGTGACGACATTTGAATTCAACCCCAACGCTCTTGGTACCCCGTTAGAATAATTGCCATTGCCATCGCCCTCTGCCATGATTACCCTAAACTCACCGTATGGAGCCTTTCTCTCCTTGCAACATTTCGATATTGCCTTTTCTATTCTGTTCATGTATTCATAAGTCAAATCATACACTCCGTTCTCAATATTCCGTGTTAGCAAATTCTGAATTGGTTCGTACATGTGTCGACCAACCATCCAAACCGCACGTTTTGCAAACAAAGTCTCCTTTCCATTGTAACATCTCTCCCCGTTTTGACTCACAGCCTCAGCATTGATCTTGAACACCTCTGCTAGACCTTTATTGCTCAGAATAAGGGCCGTTTTCGGGGTCTTCAACACCAAAGATAACAGCTCAGTATCTGAACACCGATTGTCAGGTGTGGTTGTTGCGTTCAGGATCCCGGAGTATCGACTTTGGTTTCCATGACGTCTCGTCTCCCACACCAAGTTCATTACGAATACTTTACCAAAGAACCAAGGAGCCACGATTGAATAGTTGTGACTCACCAGGCCGTCGTAGGTGTTAATTGGAATTTGGGTGTTGTGCGGTCTCACCATCTTTGAGTAGAGCGTGCATTTGTATCCAGTAGTAATAACGAGTGCCATGATGAGCCAAGTGCCGAACAGAAGGGGTGTGAATGTTGAACTACCCCTGAAACTTGCGAGTGACCTCATTTTACCTGCCTGTTCTACCAATACCCCAGATATATTTGCACTGCTGTTGTTCACGTCCTCGTACAAGTACCGCCGTTGCCTTCGATTTATTTTCTGTCGTGTGTTTTGAGCGTAGCAGGATACCGAAGTCAGTAGACTCAAAAATAAAATGGCGACAAAAAGTAGGCACCACACCATGAGAGAGTACTGATTCACGAGGAAAAGGAATCTCGTCATGAAAGTCTCTTCCAACCACGTACAACTGAGGAATGTGAAGGCCAATTTGAATTTAGAGAACGAGAATAAGCCCCTCATCGGAATTGGGTCGAACTCATCCAATGATACTTGTGGGACAATGAATGGTCTTAAATCCAAATATGCTCCATGGATCGGATTTGGAGTAAAGTTCAATTTTTGTGACATTTCTATGATGAGGTGCTCAGCCAGTCCGCCCAAATGCTCAAATTTTTCGCTTTTGGCCATGCCGTTGTAAATCTGCCAAAGTAGTGGGACATAACTCGATGAAGATGATAGTGAATATTTCTGAGCACGGGCATAAACATGTTCTATTGTCCTGACGTCAACAGTATTCCCTTTGAAATTTTGATTTAGCTTTTGCACCGTTTGCATCAGACTAGCAGCATCTGTTGTTTTATCCATTTCCAATTTGTATGATTGAATCCGTTGACCGTAACATATATTTCGAATATAATGTGCGTCAAATTGTGATGGGCTTTTAGTCGCTTGAATTACAAAGCCAAATTGCATCCTTTGGAGAAACCAGACATCCTTTGAGTTCACTTCATTGTTGATGAGGAGGAATACGAAATAATTTGCAACAGAGTACCAAATGTGAGTTTTCACATCATTGACTATGAAATGCCACATCATTGATTTGTCTTGGAGAATATTAATCATGAATCTGGTTCTGGTGTTTCTTTTAGGCAAAGGAACATCTCTTGTTGGAATGATTTGTTTAGGGAGTTTTTTGTTTGAAGTGACGATAGTAATTGGGTGACTGTAGAGAGATATTGTCGCTGGGCAGGACTCCGGCTGGGAATTGCTCCCCAAGTAGATATGCACGTCAATTGGGATTGCAGCAAAGATATTCTGAATTAGTATTCCAAAGTTGCCCAATGCATTTGAACAAAGGTGACTTTCAGATCCCTCTGTCTCATTTGAAAGCAAGCTTACAAAGACCATGAAAGGAAAACCATACAGATTCAAAGATCTCACTACATTCAATGGGTTCATTTCTATAGGATAAAATATGAAATTTGGAATTACTTCTTTAGTCCTCAATGGAGTGTGGTTAAGAGAGAATTTTTTTATTTTGTTATAAATGTACAGTTTACCTATGTTCAATTGGCGATTGCTTCAGAATTTATTGAACTGGACATAACATAACTGGAACTGAACTACGGAAAGAACTGTACACAAGAGATCTCACAACAGCTTGTTGCGACATTGTTAAAATATTTCGTATATCTCAAGATGCATCTGAATGATTAGAAAGTTGGGAAGAGTAGGGCGGGACGGTATCGTTGGGTAGTTCTGTACTAAATACTCAAAATGAACTTGTAGTTAATCATCTTGTATAGACTGGGATAATGACGCACTGGAAGTTCTAAAGAGAGAAATATGGCCTTGAAAAACTTTTTAGTCTTCTTATCACATTGGAAATTTTAGAACCAATGCGGGCAGTTGGATACGTATAGTATTTTCACCTTACAGTTGGAAAATGTAATTTGAATGAGTTAGAATTAGATACTTTTGAAAGAAACATAATCATACGACAAGAGAGAATTCACTAGGCGGCAGTAAACTGATAAAATCTTAGCACTTAGTTCTTAAGACAGAATTTCATTGACTGTATACATTACACTTTAGATACAATTTGCAACAATTTATGAAATTGCAAAACGGGTTTTGTATTACTGAAACGGTCATCTAGTGTCCCAATACGTCATAATATATAATGTGTCGGAGCGGACCTATGGACGAGAACATATCACACATGATTTCCTTCGGGGCGTATTCTCTTTGTTCCAATAAGTATTGAAACGTCCGACCTTTTGGTAAAGGCAGGTATTCGTCTCGTGCGATTCATTGGTAGTCGCATTTCTATCACGACTGGTGACGTGGGAGCTACGAAATGCGTGAGCAAATGTAACCGCTATTTTGATATCTTTCCCTTGTGCGAAAGGCATGGATGATATACCTTGTATAATATGTGTGTTTATGAGTGCACAAAATGTTTATTTATTCTTTCCTTATTTTACTATGATGAGTTCAACGCCCATCAATCATATACATATATAATGTGATCTGTCATGTTAATATCCCATTTTCAGAACATGGTCATATTTCATTAGTTTCTTCGACTTTGTTTAAATAATTATACGGATTTTTGGAATATTTCTCATGTGGGATTGATGTACGCAATCGGTATCCCCTGCATAT
Source organism: Protaphorura tricampata (assembly GCA_034698835.1). NCBI lineage: Eukaryota > Metazoa > Arthropoda > Collembola > Poduromorpha > Onychiuridae > Protaphorura > Protaphorura tricampata. Next base: position 6,915 of record JAQGCB010001193.1, on the reverse strand, counting down.
CGCACGTGGCATACAAAACGAGTTGTATAATTGATGTTATTATAAACATTTTGTCTACTTCGCTTGTAGTCTGATTTCCCAATCTAGTCATGCCAATGCATCTAGGCATGTCGGTTACTAAGTACTCAATTATCAAAATAATCAAATTCAGTAGTCTCGTGTCTGTAAGGAGCATACATAACACCGCATCAATGTTGTGCGAAGGGCGCTATTATATCCTCCGCCTAAATTTTTGTAATTCATTTTAGGACCCGATTCAAAAATGCCTTTGGTATAAATCATTCCATGATTTCAAGATTCATTTGGCGATCATACCATTTTTATTCACAAGCATTTGTGTGGCTTACAGGAAATACTGTAACGATGGAGACCAAAGTTGATGGATTCGAGGTATTAATTGCACTATTCAATGGGTGTATACGCTACTACGATTGATAATATTAAAGTTCTGCGGCTCAAAAGAAGAACTACATATTTTCATAACCACGCGCGTCATCTCTGACATGAATCAATTCCAAATAGTACCATTGCGTACTAGTAGTTTCGGGGCTTCACGGAAACCCGAATAAGTAAAACACTGTGAGATTGGTTTTCCTCCGTGCATGATCGATGAGAACACTGTGTGACCAAATGCCAAACGTAAGGTGTAAATTTTAATACGCCGCCGTTGCGTGCATTCGTCTAAACCTTTTAAATAATTAATTCCTTTTTGTCTCGAAAGTAGACAAAAGTTTTTGAAAAGTTCATGTGTAGAATTTCAGTATCAATCCCTAAATTTTTTGAACAGTTTAGACGAAGATTTAATTTACCAAAATCAATTAACGCTGCAATTGTGGAATCTGTCATAAAAGATTCTGTTTATATTCTCCGTAGCCACCTGTATAATTTTAATCCCATGTGACTTCTTTGATCATATGTGATAGAAACATAAAACTTTTTCCATAATGTATTAATGTACTTCGGTATTAATGTTGTATACTGTGTCAATTTTGACAACTCGCACTGGTGGGCAGCGAAACTTGAATAAAGTTTATTTCCCCCTAGTTCGAATTAATATATTAATAACTGCCTGACTTTCTACTTCAATGAATTCGTAAGTGTCATTTCGACTTCAGTGTTAGTTTTCGATCTAACAATAGGTATAGCGATTTCAGAAAACGGATTTTCTCCCGTGTTATGCCATTCATTCTATGGGATACCGACCCCTTAGATCGTATTTTCACGCTTTCACTTTGCACTACTTAGCGTGTATTTACTGTTTGAATGAATAAACAAAATTGAATATTCTCGTGAATGAGAAAAGTATTTCAAAATATATTTGCTCAAGAAGTTAGACAATTCTGTAGCACGGGCACAACTAGTATTAAACCTGTTAACGATTATTGAGCGAATCATTCGAATCATCCAAAAGAACTACATTTCTAGCAAAACAACCAAATTGGAAAGACTTATCTCCTGAGTCAAAAGTCTGTGCGAAAAGAACTCAGGTTGTCTACTCCATAGCTCCGACTTTTAGGTTTCGAGCTAAGCAAAGTGATATGAAAAAAGGTTCCCTTATTATGCGATTCATTGTCTCAGATCACACAGAGCCCACTGATCACATTTCACGCTTTCACTTTGCGCTACTTAGTGTGTATTTAGTGTTTGCGTGAATGAACGAAAATGAATACTCCCGTGAATGAGAAAAGCCTTGACAAGACTTTACTCCGAGTCAACCCCATCGTTCACGCGGCTCTCAAGTGGATCATGACACAAATGAGTCTTGAAGCCCAAGTCTGCAAATTAATTAAAGTCAAAGACTATTGGACGATGTATATGATCAACTCAAGATATCCAAACACCTGTGAACACACCCCCAATCAATTGGAGCATATGTAAACCATACGACGGAATATGGCGGGGATCCAAGTGTTACGTGATTCTGCGATTGCACTCGGAACAATGGAATGCGTCCAACTCCTAGGATGTTATCAATTCCAAGAGCTCGTGAATTTCGCACAAGACATCTTCGACACGGATTCCGAATATATTGGACGAGATGATTTGAGTGGGAAATACTTGGACCATATTCTACAAACACGTCGGCTCTACGCTGCGGCACTAGCCGGACTAGGTCACTATGAAAATCGCTGGACTACCTGAATGATGTTTTCGACAAAACTGAGATCGGATCGGATGTATTCTTGGTTTTGAATAACATTGCAGCAGTTTTGGCTGGGTTAGGGCGTGAGAAAGAGGCACTCAACATCTAGGATGGCATTCTGTCAAGAGTCAGTAAGAATGCGAATGTCTACATGGACGCCATGCATAATAAGGTACTATATAGCATAAGGCCTGAAAGAGTAAACACTTCAATAAGCAAATTTACCACCCAAACTAATGAGCTAAGGTTTCGTGCACAAAAATCAAAGTTCAATATTTCCACAATCGAACCTCTTGCAAGAGAAGGTAATTTAAGTTCAACTGAAATATTGGTTTATGGAAATATAACGAATTAAATTGTGGAGAATAGATAAGAATAACAACCGATTGTGAAATGTAGATCAAGTTTAATTAGTTTAAGTCTTAGATTCCCAAATGTCTAAAGATAGTAAAAATGGTTGAGTAGTACCAATGAATTCCAGAATTTTTTTTGGACTTTGACAGGTCTGTGCTCCGTTACAGTTTGGTTTAGCTGTCATCCACGCAATGTAAGGTCTCAGAAATGGGAAGTTGTGGTACAAAAATAATAAATAAACAATAAATCCACAACTACTGTTTCCTTTCGTGCTTGCATTTTTTCCTATTGTGAGTACACTTTCACCAGCGCATATGGCATAAATTCAAACTTGTAATACACTGATTCCAAGGATAAGGAATTCCGAAGAAGTCGATTTCCATATGGACTTTCTAATTCCATGATTTCCTCACTTGAATCTAATTTAATTCATCTGCTTCCTATTGTAGTGACATTTCTTTCGCATCGATTATTAGCTAACTAGATTCGTTATATTCATTCCTTCATACTTGCATTGGATACAAATTTTGTTCTTAAGAACAACAAAGAGAGAATTGTGGGGGTTCGTGCGGTTATCGCAAATTGTATGTGCCCTTCGGACCTGAATTTAGAATCAATATTAAATATTTTAAGACTAATTCTCCAGTTTGCAAACATCTTCAATGCCTTTGTGTGTACTTTGTCAACGCCACACAGTTCAATTCGTATTAATTGAAAACCAAAAATCCAATAACGGGCACGAATATCAATCACGAATAGCGTGTCTGACTCGGCTATAAAATATAAGTCCAGGTGTGCTGCTTAGATCAGTAGAGTACAATATCAGTATCATGAAGCTTAGAAACACCATCTTATATTTCCTAATTTCTGTCATAACAACTGTTCTGAAAAACGGTTGCGCGAAACCGGTACTCAATAACGGTTTAAAACTCTGTGATCTGAAACCTGTACTTGAATATCCTAGTCAAAATAAAATCATATTTGTGATACTTGAAACATGCGATACTCTCCCAAATCTAATCCCCACCGCCATCTTGAATTTAAAGGAATTGTGGATATTCACACGCAACGTAAAAAGCTCATGGGTTAAGGGTTTGACATTGAATCGGTTTCTGCAAATTAGGCTGATGCCAAAATATTTTGAGGGCGGTATCTCAGTTCTGGTTTTTATTAATCGGGAGGAGGAGAAATTGGTGGGCAATGATTTATTTTGGTCAACCGTCGAGCATATTTCAAAAATCGTACTATTTGGAAATACTATAAATCAGTTCGGAGATGAGAACCGCGACCCTCGATTCCCAAATACAGAAATCCATATTGTGGATGCTGACACGAAAACGGAAGCTGTTACGATAGAATTATTCCACCGAAATTTTCACTTCATCTTCTTTTGGTTAGTTGATATTGATTTTGAGTGTTTTTGTAAAAATTTGCAATTCCTCGTGAATCCTCAGTACGGCTTTGAAGCGAACTTGATCAACTTGTACAATGAAGCTGATTTAGCAGAATTAGACATAACAAGAAGCAATATTACAAAACATCTGCTCACAACTTCAATGCACTCAGAAGATGACAACGACTTTGATTTAAATTATTCATCGTTTGAACTATACGCAAAACCCTGGGGAAAAACTAGTTTAAACAGACAAATGTTCTCTTTGGTCCTAAGCAGTACCTTCAATTCTACATTCAACTCTGGTTCGATAGGAGGTGAAACCATTAACTTCTATGTGCTACCAGAGTCTGTAGTACGTTACATGTTACCAGATGTTCAAATGGCAGTGACATCGGACGGGTATTTCTTTGCATCCTGCTTTACGATATCCAGCGAGTCTTTTGTCTATTCAAAATTCACAGCACCATTTGAACTTGAGCTTTGGGTAGCTCTTTGGATTTTTCTAATTATGACAGCCCTATTCACAATCCTAGTGTTTGTCAAGTTCAAAAAAATTCGAGAGTACCCAAATTGGATGACATTTCCGGGAATTTTACTAGAACAAGGAGTTGGGTATTCAACTGCAGTTGGCCAAATGAAATTCTTCACAATAATGTTCGGAATTTGGATCTTAATTGGCGTAGTTTTGAGCAATGCTTACAGGGGAATCGTTACCTCGACTATTTTTGCACCTCTGCAAAACAAATATCTGCAAACGTTTGACGACATTTTGACTCATAATATTTCAATTTACGCAGATTACACGGATTATGGCTCTCATGATCATGAGTTCGCATTTACATATTTTGCTCTTCTGAGTACTGAAAACGTATATGGTGACCCAATGAACGAAAATATCAGATTAAATACTAAAAACGAATTGATTCAACGGACAACATTCGGTAGGGCGTTGTATTTTGAAATACAAAACAACAACATCAGCAAAATGTCTACCAGCCTGTATAATCAAATTCAGATTCCTTGGGAATTGGGTTATCAAAATCAAATTAATGCCACGACCCAATGCGGGCGAACGGCATTTGTTGCCCGGGAGTCAGAATTGTTTGGAGTATTTAGGACAAAAGTGACTTCATCGGATTTTCGAAAATTTAGGAAAAGCCCTAACGGGTTTTTAGTGGAGCAAATGAGCTGGTACGCCACCCTCTCTGTAAAAATTCCTGGGATTGCCAATTATCTCAAATTTCGCATGCAGTCGCTCGTACAGTCAGGACTGTTCAAATACTGGGAGTTAGTTTTGAAACGGCGACCTGGTCAGCCGGAAATTCTAACTCTTTCAAGTACCTTAGATATCGCACCTTCTGAACCAGTGGCTTATGATATGAATTCGAGTGTTGCAAAGGTGTTTGTAATTTATCTTATCAGTGTAGGAATTTGTGGTTCTGTATTTGTGGGCGAGGTGTTGATCAGATTCACTCGAAGATCATTAGCTAATTTCAGTATTGTGCAATTATTTCAATGTACGCGAGTATATGCTCAGTATTACATGATATTAGCAATGGTTAAGCTAAATGTTCTGAAAGGTTTCTTAAATTATTTAATTTGGAAAATACTATTGTCGGTGAATATCATCGTAAGAATTTGAGTATACGTACCATTTTTTAATTCGTAAGTGTTATTAGAATGCTCGCCTACGCTATTTATTACCAGATTCTATTATAAGATTTGGTTTTAAGAATATTATACTATACTAGGAGGTTCTATGTACGTTTGACTTTGCATTTGTGTAGTTTATGATACAGATACGCAGTGCTCAGAAGAGAATTCCGACTACCCAGTCACGGTGAAGTTAACACTGAATGTAGAACACGTAAAAATTGTAGCCATATTGTATTTCTATTATATTTCTGGAATTGTGAAGTGGCTTGGGCAAGGTTTCGGCAGAGCTGTAGTCCCTTATATAGGAATTAAAATTTATTGAGTGGGTTATTTGTTTGGATTCGTATATAGAAAACCTGTTAACATTTACGCTAATACCTAGTTTTTCCATCTCAGTTGGACTCGGACACAACAAAAATGTTTGTCATTCATTGCTTCTTTGCACGATTCACTTTGACAAATTATAGTTAACTCTGCGGAGTTACATTTAGTTGAGATTGTTCTCATAAATGTTTGAGGTACATGCGCAGATTTTTATAGCGGTTAATTGACATCTGTTTGTGTTAATAAATATTAGATGTGCGTGTGCCAGAAATTCCGGCTCATCACCTTGTCATTTGTCAGATTGCAAAATCGGGATTTCGAAACAAACCCAAACGTGAGATATGAAAATTGCGCACTGTGCGGCGCCGTTTTTGCACGTGATCTTTAGGTTTAGGGTTCTATTTGGAAAGAGAATCGAAACCTAAAAATGACACTTTTAGCGTTCGAGTTTAGGTTTGAGTTTGTGCTCAGTCTTTTTTCAAATTAGTCACTGAAAATGCCACGAATCTCATTAAAAACAAGTTTTAAGTTATTTAAAGTGGACCTATCACTTGTCACTGGCATTGAATTAGTAAATCAGTTGTCGGTGGTCAAAATGAATTAAGAGAAATCACTTTCGGAAGAAGTCGCACCAAGCTAGGAACATTTATAAATCGTAAGTGACAAAAATTTGTATTTGCTGTTCATCATTTGGCAAAGTGGACAATTTTAAATGAAAACCACTGTTTTTTACATTCATTTATGCATACTTTGTTTTTCTTCATTGTTGAATTTTCTTGGATCATTTCCTCGTTTCCATTTCCGACTGAGTGAGTTTTCTAAAACTTAACAAACTACAATTTTAATTTTAATTCATAAAGAGAATAGTCAGAGTATAATTGTGGAGTAGATCTTTGTATCTACTTGTACGTATGAACGTGCGTGAGCATCTATGAATGCTGGTCTAATAATGCACCTTTGTATGGATATGATAATTAAGGCAGTCAAGTCATCAATTTGGTTGAGCTCATCTGAGGCCAGCATGAGTCTGATTTTATTGAGT
>JAQGCB010001192.1:0-15657 GCA_034698835.1 Protaphorura tricampata | reverse complement strand
GACGTCGCCATGTCCTAATATAATATGAGAATGGCAAATAGATGTTTCTTCTAGCCATAACCGGCAGGCAGGGTTTGCAGATTTTTCTTTACAATGGAATTTTCTAAAGTATTGTGGAAATGACATATAGTCTAGGAATGACATGAAACTGTTTGCCCATACTCTACACATACACAGTCGTTGAGTGCTGTGAGAAATGGTGTGTGTTTCTAAACCCCTTCTCAAATTTACGACTTTGTCCAATGTCGCGAGAAAAGATTGCGATTGTCGCCCGTTTACAAATTAAACTAACGATAAGATAGTGAGAACAAATTCTAGCAGAATATGAGTGTTTTTATTATAAAAGTAACCGCCATTTCTTTCTCCCCATGTTTTCTTAAAATATTTGCCATCTTAAAAAGCGCTTATGGTAATTAATATCGAAATTGTCGGAAATTGGTGTACTAGAGCTATCAAAATGTATTGCAGAATGTCTAATCATGTAATCAAAATAACTTGACAACAATTCTGTATTTGAGGAAGTAGTAAAAAGTATGCATTAACGTTTTGATGTGTGACTTTAACTTGTTCTATTCCAGTTTAAAAAAAACTTAATAATCTCAATAATTTAATTTAATTTGTAAGCGCGGTCTAGAATTCTAGCGGTTCTTTCTTGCAGAGCGGTCTAGCCTTCTATTCGACCTAAGAAATGTACTTACAGTGGCAGGAAAGAAACTATACTGGAGAAAAGTCTCAATGTAAATACATATTCGGCTCAAAGGATCAATAACAATCGTACATTGTCTACAGGAGGAATTGATAACCCACAATCGTATTAGTAATCATGGCAAAGTCGTAAAAGCCTTGAGTACTAACAAGAATATCTGCAATGCCAAACTGTACACTCAACATTATGAAATGTGCACAGCTTCCGCCCAAATAATCAATTAAGATATTCCTCCATCTTTCGAACTGTAATTATTACGATTATTTATAAAGAGGATTATTTGTCTCATGCTACTATGAATACCCTGTCTTTACTCATGGAATTCTAACGAAAAATGCGTACGTGCGGAGACAGTTTTCTAATATGGAGCGTGTGCCTTAGCATGGACAGGTATACATTGTCGGACGATGACCAAAGGAACCCTTTTGTTTTGGGGAATGGGCCTACGTGACCGAGTCAACGCCGTGAATTGAATACACACGGACGGACAGGTGGTTGCTAATTAGGACAATGTTTGTACACCTTAAAAGTCCTTTTTTTACCACCTGAGAAAACCTGACCCGAAATCTCACACTCTTTCAGTCTTGTGTATGTTGTTGACCGTCCAAGAGCTATTCAATATTCACCTAAGATCGTTTTTCGGTATTGCTAGGAAGCTAAAGGGTTTAGTGCTTAAAAGTGTTCAGGATCATCGCTAACTTTTACAGTGTTAGGGATTGTGAGTGAGATTGGACTCAGAGTCAGTCAGTGAATCCCGCTTGGCTTTTTCCAAGTGGGGAAACTGGGAGGTTTCACTAGACTCACGCCTTTTTACACATCAAACTGAACGGCAAGCCGCCGAGGTCTCTCAGTAGTTCACTTTGAATCGTACCGTACGTCGTCTGAGAGATTTTTTTTTGGGTATGACAAAAAAAAGGAACAAGATAGAAAGAAGATTGGATTCACCGAAAATCTCTTTGAATTGAGACTTTGACTTACCTTATCTTCTGACTCAGTGGATCTTATCACCCCCAAATTATATAGAGGAATCAGATTACAGTTCTACCCTTCAAGAACTTTTGGAGAAAGTGCAAGATAGATTGTTACAAATTGCTTTTCTCTCTCATGGAAAAAGTTATGCCTTGAGTGAGACAAAATAAATGCGAATGTGAATTTGAATTACATTAAAACATACCTCACAGTGAGTGTCAAAAACCAAATTGGAGTGATTTAGTAGTTGATACTACTATCAATATTAATCAAGTGCTTATAAAATTTAATTGTGACAATGAAAGGAATTAAATTATTTTGGTTGAATGGGCTTTTGGTGTGGGTTCTATTGAGTGTACTTTTGATTGAAGCCGTGGACTCGGCTAAGAATAACAGTCGGGCATCAGGGCTAAGGAATTTAAAAAGAGGACACAGATCAAAATTTCCACTCAAACCGGAAGACGGACGAAGGAAATCTAAACGAGCAGGAGGTAAACTACTACTTTTGTTTCTATTCAAATAAATTTCAGCGTATTTCAGTTATTGTTTTGAAAACATTAATTATCATCAAAATAAACCCAATACACGAATAGCACGTTATAAAAATTAATTTCAGACACTACAATGTAAACAGTAAACATTTCTTTCCCTCGAAAACGGCAACTGCTATAACGCCTACATTGAATTTGCCTCGACCGAATGAGCTAGCTCGAAATTGAGTATAAATAGAATCAAAATTTAAAATTTTGTTCAATTTGATAGAATATTCTGTATTATAATATTCAAAATCACTCAATACGCAAATATTATTGGATATGCTGGACTTTTTTTACGGAGAATTTGTATGTATTATGATCGATTGATCGTTTTCTAGCTTTTCCTGTGCCATTTTGGCTGGCTTTACCTTATTCCGGTTTTCTTGAGCCCTACTCTGCATTTTTTAACACATATCTAGCATATATCAGTATCTCAAACCTCTTGATATGAATTCATTCATATTGAATCGGGCATTTTCGGTAATTTGTACACCCCAGCAATAGCAATATACATATGTACGGATAGAATGCTAAAAGCTTCTATGAAATTTCTGACTCACATTAGAACGACATTTTCTGCATACACAAAAATGAATAAAGATTCAGAGACATCCCGGCAAAATAGGTAACGCAACGTTCGCACACACGCACTTAATCTGTGCAACAATAAAACACAGATTCAAATTCAAGTTCATAAGGGCGGAAAAAAAAGTGTAAGGTTGATAATACAAAATACAAAGGGAAACACAATGAGTACAATAGACAATGAAGCATTATGTCTGTTTGTATTATGTGATGTGTGTATTCATAGTCTACCTTCATTTGCAGTTTAGTAGTAATAGTAAAACATGAGAACCCCCTACTCAATATCATTTTTCAAAGCATATGCACTTTACTTTACTAATAAATGCTAAAACTAAGTGCACATTGTGTTTTTGTGTTTGACAATGCCTGTAATGTGAATGCGTGTGTGTCTAGCCGAGCCAGGCAGTCAGGATTTTGTGAATGCCAATATTATTTATTTATTCCAATCATCATTGAAGATTCAGTCAACTTGGTGGTACGAACGAACCGTTCGTTCCCAGCACCCGCAAAACTACATAAGATTTTCAAACTCTTTTGTTGTGACCATATTTTAAACCCATTGTATTTGTACACAAGCACACGTAGTATGTATATTGTTAAACCACCACCACGGTGGCACCGTCCGGTCCGTGCACTTTTTTAAAACTCTGTCTCCGACAGGCTCCAGACTCCAGACATCACAAGATCACTTCATTTTCATTTCTTCTTTAACTCACATTACAAAAAAACATGGCTGCATGGTTGACGCACGCACAAGACTTGGACTTTACGATTTCAGATCCATTTACATACAAAAGCAAAATGCATTTTTTTTTACTAAACACATTACATACGATACACACTAAATGAATATTCATTCGCTGAAATTTAATGCGCTCTAACGAAGTCAGTTTTTAACAAATAAAAAAAACTGAGTTTGTTTGCCATTAAATTTCAAATCTAATTTTTGATTCACCACATTTTTTATCAAATTACGAATGTTTTCATGCATGTGTTTGTACGTAGCATAGGGTGAGAGGAGAGGGAAAGTTTCGTGAGTTTAGTTTATAAATGCATTTTGATAGGAACAGGATGAGATTATACCTTAGGCAGGCATGGGACGGGTGTCTGATAATAAGATGCCATCGCATCGTACCGTGTGGGTTTCGCAGCGCAGCGTCTCCATCCGAATAAAGTAATTGGAGAGAATTGCCGTATCGTGACAAATGTCACATGAAGTCAATGTTAGTTTTGAACAATACATTGTAAAATGAAATCTTCGTCTGTAGCTTATGCGTTTGCGTTGTTTCATCATCATCATCATCAGAAATTGAAAGTGAATTTAATGGGATGTGTGACTATAAATGATATTTAAATGAGGAGACCATGAAAATTCGTTTGGTGTAACCTTGAAATTGATAATTGACTCATTAAAATGAGTAAACATTACAGGAAATAATCCCTCCATAATAATACAATGATACTGATTATTGGCAAACAATGTTAAATAAGTGTTTGTTCGTACAGGGTAGTTCATAACCAATCCCATGCCCGATTGTGACTCAGAAAAACGAGATACACATTTTGTAATGAAGTTTATCTTTTATGTAGTGAGTTAAAACTTGACATTCCAATTTATAAATTATTTGGCACCCAGTCACGCTCTCACAATTTATATGTAAAAGTTTACCAAAGAATTAGAACATGTTGTGGTCGCTTTGGGGTACGATTACACTAACAATGTTTTTGTTGGCTTTGGATTTATTTGTTTTAAGTAAAATACGATGAGCGGTTGATTCGTTGATTCTTTTAACTCTCCCTGATTCCAAAAATATTCTCTTGCACAAATCTGCATAATCATGCATAATGTGCTTTCGTCCCACACATCTGTACTATCTACTATGTGGTTTACGAGGAGTGGAGACGTAGCGCATAATCTTTTGTCACATAAAAATGAAATTCAAATTAGTTATATTTTGAGCGTGACATTTCGAGAAATAGTCCAAGTCATAAACCGAGGACGGAGGTTTCAGTTCAGTCTACAGTACATGTATGTAAACAGGCATAAATTAAATTGTTGGGAGGATTTGTAGACTCGTCTGCCTGGTTCGCGAAATTCTATTGCGTCGTAGTCCGAACGGCGACAAAACATTCTAGGGACTTCAGCAAGGATTCACACTCTTGTGACTTTTGTGTGAGCCAATTTGCCATCTTTATTGGGAATTTTAATTCTTATTGAGCATGATGGGTTCCGAATTCCTAAATCCACCCATACTATTGCATTGCAATGCAATGCTACTCCAATGCGGGTAAAGAAAGTTATTGAACTGAAATAATGCACTGTGCACTTCACGTCTGTTAAAAATTGCATATATTTTACTGATTTGTCTGCACTTTATAGTACAATACCATGTACAAGTACAATTACAAACCAACCAAGTAGAAACAGACACACGAACAAACAACCTCATGACAAAACGAATAAATACACAATACACATGAACATGAACTCCACAAGAAAATTGTTAGAATAATCCAAAAATGAAATAAATACATGCAACTCCTCCGCCAAAACAGTTAAATCTTCACTTGATCACTTCAAGTTATATGAAGAATAAGATAAAATCTGTCCAACTGACCAAACTTGTTCTCTTTTTGTGCACAAATCTACTATACATGTATTACTTTACTACTACCATTACTGCATGCTATGGAACCGAGGGCTGATGCTGCTACTCTCCTCTATTCCTCTGTTGCTCTTTCTTACCTCTCTCTCTCTTCATATTTTTCTATCTTTGGCTTTTTGTTCTTTCAATTCCTTTTTCAGGTGAACCTCTTCCGAGATAAAAGTTGATTTTAGTGCTCATTTATGGTCATCACCATATTTATTGGAGTTTTTGCCGCTCTGTGTTCACCATGTTATGAATACAGTACATATAAAATATCTTGGCTCGTTCGTAACCTATGAATGCTTTCTTTTGAAGATGTTTTGGCTATACTATGCCACAATTTGCCTGTTCTGTTGGTCACCAACCTGCTCCCAGCAGTCTTACCTGCCAAACATCTTATCCTATGCATGTGTGTATGTAGTTTTCTATAGTTTTAAAGAAAACATTTTTTTACATCATAGTCGACAGGTCGAGTTCTCTGGACTGCACAATTAAACACTAACCTGCTTACAAACTGCCTAAATTCAGAATATAACATTTACATGGTTTTGTATGTTTTGCTCAGAAAAGTTAACAGACTCCAATGGAATATTTAGAAAATCCATGGATAATTTTCAAAATAAATGCATGCAGTATACACCTTACTGCATACCACGTGCAACTCAATGTAAGCTCAACAAATCGAACCCTTAGCACAACTCACTACAACTATAGTATACTAAAATAAATTTTATGCACGTAATGTTTGTGTACTGGATTAGACTTACGAACTCACTGATAATTTTTTAGATCAACACTATCTTCTCAAAGTAGAACATTTTCAAGGGAATACAACATGTGTTTTGGTCTCTGTATTAGATTTGGTGACGTCTAAACTAAGGCTACTACAATATTTCTGTTTCAAAGTTCAACCCGAATTACAATTTACAATTTACACTTTCAAATTAAGCTAAGTTAGCTAAGCAAAATGCACAAAGTAGTATGGACTGATTTCCTTTGATTCTAGGCTATTATTGGAACTCTGAAAAGAATAAATTATGTGAAAATTAGGCTAGCTCATCATAAAGAATTAATTAGGAAGATTTTATTTGCACTAGTTTACAGAGGGAACGCAGACAGCTTATGCCTGTGAATTGTCTTGCAATTATTCCCATAGGCTTCATTATAAAGTCATTATGAGGAAGTACTATTAGAAGAAGAACTATTAAAAAAGTGTGGAGTCCATTCTGGAGAAAGTAAGTACGAAATGTGAACACAGCTTTATTTGCATGCATGCTGAAATATTTCATAAACGACGGGTAATATGAATGAGAGACTCGTACGATTCGATCCAATGGCCATTACAATTTATCTGTAGATCCGACAGTTGCTCTCGAGTTTATCTTTTAAGTAAACAAATAACTGGTCATTAGGTGGAGGTACCTCCACGTACTACATGAGCTGCTATCCTTATTACGATTTATTGGAAATTAAGCCGGGAGTTCTGACAAAGGTTGTATATTTTTACACCGCACCGTGCCATTTGGACGGACGGACAGGAAATCCGCGCTCTCAAAAAATTATACATACAACATCAAGGTGTGATCCGTGATGTACGTACGTACATGTCAACATGTAATTTATTTCGCAGTATTATTACACGTAGTCGTTACCCGTCTTTGAAGGACTTTTATCAGTTTGGCCCGTCTACAAGTTAGTTTCAAAATAAATAATTGAAGTTTTATCTTTTTTTTACTTCTGTGCTGTGCTACTATGCTTACTTAATGTATGTTAGTTTTTGTAGGTTTAAGGGTAGGATAGGATACTATGGATCAGTTCATCTAGATGACGACGACGGCATGGCACTTTCATGGGAAAAAATATTTCATTTGAAGTCTGTATCCTTTTTGCTGAGAGATATAAATTTTGACTCGACTCGACGGGATTTATGATTTTTTATTTTCAGTGAACGAATTCTGGCCTGACTACAACCAATGCATGGCGCCAATTCATCACACATACTCCAGACTATGATGATGCAAATACTTTTACTTACTTTACTTTACTTTACTTTTATAATAATATTTTATTTGCTCCTCGTGGATCATAAATGCTTGCTTAAGAGCCAATTTTATTACAGGAACTGTTATAATTCATGCATGCATGCATGCATGCATGGACTATGTGCATGTGTGTCCTTTACTTTTCCTACTTATAACTTATTTTAGCACAATCACTCACCCATCACATCACTGGTTTTGGTTAGGTTTTATTTGATTTTGTGTGTGTAAAATACACCAAATGTTTTACAAACACACAAATACACACGTCTCGTCTAGTTTACTTTCGTTTATACCATCCGGAGAAAATCTTGTGAAAAGATCCTCTTGGGTGAGAGATTGAGCACGTTCTGGAATTTTTACTGTGGCAATCTTTAATCCCACTTTTGAAGACTAGCTCAGTCTTACGTGTACGTACAGCAGTTGCATTTCTATTTGTCCGTAGTCCGTACTATGCTCTGGGTAAACCGTTTTCACAACTACGCCTTGACTTGGCGTCCGTCAGCACAGGCTTGTGTGATGAACATAAATGCCAAAAGTCGAAATGCAATAAAGTTGAAAATGGTACCTCAGTAAATGCATGCTAACTAATAGCTAGTGTCTTTTTAGTTCTGCTTCCAAGATTCAAAAATTTCATTCGATTTAATATGGACGGATATTTCGTAGAAATTCAAAGTACGAAATATGGATTCAAAATTCAAGGCAAAACCGGTTGCTCCTACTGGACTAGTGAATAGAATTCATGGCCTGTATTGTAGGTCTCATAAGAAGAGTGATTGTAAAAGTGAAAGTCCTTCTATTCGTAAATCCCTATTTCTTCTATACTTTGTTAGAATGCACAAACAATGCAACACCCGATTCAATGCTTAATTTACGGTAATTTATTTGACCCTAACTCAATAGATCTTACACATACTATTTAACCCTAACATTCCAGTTCATAATTTTAGGTCACAGTGCTCTAAGTCTTGCATATTAGTGTTTGTTATGCTCTCGTTCGTTTGAATTGGATGACTGGAAATTCTGTCAAACTTTCTTAGGAAGAAAGACAAAGACAAATTCAGTAAACCGCGATGAAGAGAAAGGAATCTTTGTGTTAAGCTTAATCCTAAAGAGGCGCGCGGATAAGTTGGAGTAGTAGTATTTGCAGAGTGCAATTCTTGTATGGGTGGACATTTTTCTGCATACCGTAAAGTACAGGATTAAAGTTGAGTAAAATTTTGGCGCCAGGGCGCTTCTGTTTTTTCGTGTCTGCAACTTTTCTCTCTCTCTCTCTTGGTCTGGAGTCTGCAGATAAATGGGCAATAGTGTCCAGATGCCACGTCCGGATGGACTGGACGATCACTGTCCATTGTGAACTAACAAACTCTCATGAAATGAAAATAATGTGCTTTCATGAATGTTCGTTCATTCTATGTATGTACTGTATTTACTTGTTTGACTCCAAAGTTTGCAATACAGTAAAAACCGATTAGTTCGCACGAATACGGCTAGACTCATTTTATGAATCCGTTGACGGCTGCTGTGGCTGGTCGGTTGAGAAAAAAAAACAAGTGATAAAAACAAAAAAACTCAGGGCTAACAAACAAATACTGATAAGAAGGTCAGAATAATTCATTCATTTTCTCTGGGTGTTAAAACAGAAGCCAGCCTCCACTTTTCGATCTAAAATGATCAGTCACATTTTTGCCAAGAATTGTTTTTCTTCAAATATTTAGCTGGAAAAATGCAACGTTTGTTTCTCATGTAAAGCTTATTTGCTTAATCTCTCAGAAAATGTCGAAATATTTGGTGCAGAGATTAGCGATTTTCTCAGAGATTTTTTCTTTAAAAAATATCTAGAGAAATGCCCTAGTTTCCGTATTTTAAAAATATGGTGACCTTAAGAGTGGGTCAGAAGAGTCGTATCCGACTACTACTGATGCTCAACCATGAACGCTACACTGAACTACTGTAACGCATTTTCCGGTTACTATTTAATGGTTGAATGATTTTGGAACTTGGAACGGAAACACTGACAATCAGTTTCCTTTTCTTCTACATGTTTACTACTTTCTCAAACAACGTCTAGTTCTAGTCTGTCAGCCATTGTGAAAAGGAAAAGCTCTATTTGTCTTAAAAGACTTTCCATGACTTTCCTTCCGAGGGAAAGTACTTTGACAAGACGACTGGACTTCCTGGACATGATTGCGTCTTTATTTTGAAATACTTGAGCATTTCTACGACGTTGTTCCAGATCATGTACTATGTATTCAACTTTAGACGCCCGACAAGATTTTGTTTCACAAAAACTACAAAAATGAGAAGTCAATATGTATGAATGAATGATCAATACGATGTAAATTTTTCAACCAGTCGAGTCGACCCGTTTTCATCTCCAAAAATAGAATTGGACATTTGTCTAAAGGATGCAATGCATTGCAAACCATGGATGCTCCAAAGGTTCGCCCTACGCCACCCGTCCTCTCTCAAATTGTTTGTCTTACGTATATTGTAAAATCGGACAAATTCTCAACCAATAAATGAAGTGGAGAATGTGGATGGGATTTTATTTAAAAAAAAAAAGAAGTTTTAAAAAATCATTTCTTGGCACACTGCCTCAATCATAAATAAGGAATGGAGTAGAAAAAGCTAGTTCCTCCGTATTATTTCATATGTCCGGATCCTTTCCAATTCAGAAGGAATAAAAAGTGTATTCCTAGCCAAGTTCTTACATGATCATCCAATCCACAAAACAAAGTTCATCTAAATAAAACCCGGGATAGAGAAACGAGTAGCCCAAGCATGGGTTTTTATGTACTCTGTGCTGTGTGTCTTTGGCACTGTCATGCCATAATAAAATGTACATGTTATATATGCCTGTAGTTTGTATTGGGAAATTGGGATGGGAGTCCTCCAGTCCACAGCCACGGCCACAGCCCAATGTAATATTCACCCAATCTAATTTGCACAATTTTTTTTCTTTTGCATTTTTATTTCAGAATGTCGACTTGGAAAACAAGTACATGAGATCGGCGATGCATGGAGTCCAGACTTGGGGGAACCCTTTGGCATTATGTATTGTATTGCATGCACGTGTGAAGCGGTAAGTCAATTAATTTCTTATTACACTTGATTTAAATACTCCGAACATGGATTACGTCATCTCTTAACTCTTACATCATGTCAATAATAAAAATTGTGACTGGATGAACGCATTTTAGGCAGCCACACTGACACTATATCAAAGACCGACAAAAACAGTGGAACCCAAATTCCTTCCATGTCGACCAATATTACTAGAGCACATTATTATGTAAATTTTTGGCCAGGACACGACGGATGGTGGTAGAGTAGGGATTGTTGTTGTTTGTTGGCGGCAGCAATTGCTAAAAAAGAATTGCATACATACGCATAAACTCTCCTTATAAAACTGGATCATGCTGGTTTTTCAGTGACAGTTCAAGTTTAAAATTCATCAAATCTCTTTCCACAAGTGCAATTCATCCCATTGAATTTGTACCACACAAGCCAGCCAACCTCAACTTTACAAGACTGACTGACTTCATAGACAATTTTAGGACATGACTCATTCTCTCTCTTCTCTCACCAAATGCAATTTAACACCCCAACACAACACCAACAAATAACTTACACTTTACCATTCACATCTCATGATCTGATTATTTAACACCAACCGTCCAATATGTTGACCATAGCATAGCAAGAGCAAAACCTACGTACATTGTAAATGTACTTTAACTAACGCCCGTCATGTCGAATATAAATGGCTTTATGACTTTTGACATTCAAATAGAAGACAATGGGATGTGCGCTGCATTGCACTGCACTCCATTCCACTGAAAGGAAGGTAGTATAAATGCAGTTCTGCATCCGTGTACAAAAATGGAAATGGATTCTATTCTAACATAACGAACACGAAAACAAAATTTAGCGTAACGACCCAACAAATTCTCAAGATTTCAGTCAAATATAAATTCAGAATGATTTCTTATTAGAATATAGTACTTAATTTTGTTAAATAAAGCGTCATGTAATAAGCAAGTTTAAAATATTTAGAATCACAATTAGCGAATTCCAAGTGTCCGGAAATTTTGTGAATTATTCAAATAGTGCAGCGTTTCGAACTCAAAACTCTGGACTGGACTTTGATTATTCAAATAACTCTGAATGCATGGTTGTAGGATGTCTCATATGTAAGATTGTGTTCTGAAGAAGTCAGTACCAGTACAGTACAGTACATATGTCTGCACAATCTATTTTTGAGACGCCATGGATCAGTCATGGAGGTTAGGATTGGATTGGATGCATGAGTTGGAAAGAAAAGTTAGAAGCCAGATTTTTGCCTTCTGCTTTTGCAAATAGGAATAGGAATAGGAATGAATGATTCCGAGCAAAAATTAGTCCTGTTGGATCACGCCCAAACAAATGTACAGAAAAGACAAGAAGAGAGAGAAAGGGCCGGGATGGAATGGAATGATCATTCAAAACAAGAATTATATCCAAAATACTTTGAACATTTTATATCAAGGGAGTTGGGGTAAAATTGACATGTTATTAACTGTAATAAATGGGCACGACACGGACAGACGTACATCCAAATGCCAGAACAACAGTGCATGAAGAAAAACTAGCAAATACGTGGTCTTGACTTACACTAAATTTCGTATCTCTTGTTTTCATATTAACAATGTGCTTAATATGTAACATATTTCATATAAACCTAATTTCTGAATTCCTCGGCCAAAGCTGAGCCCCCCAAATTAAACAAGGAATAATTATTCGCGGATTTGCGACCTCACCTATAGAAAAAAAGTCACAGGGGTTCTATTCTATCCAGAGTAATAAACACTGCCGCCGTCTTGACGGCAAGTTGCTCCAGATGCATGAGTGCATATGTACACAAAAACTTTTGCAAAAAAATTATAGAACGCACACCCGACTTTTTTTTAAAGATTATATTTAGATCTAGAATTTTATGGGTTGGCATTCCGTAATTTTTTTTTGGGACAAATTCAGGAAGGTCCAATCCAAATGCATCTTTCCTGCAGTCTAGGACATCACGAAAACTATACACGTAAAATATTTGCAATATTTCTCTAGCGGTTATTACTATGACACAAGCCGTATGCGGATTCCAGACAGCCCTGTAATTTGTTATTAGGTAGTAAAGTGCTTTCATTTTTTTTCAAACTCAAAAGTTGCACGTGTGCCGTGATGTCGTCTCACGTCAAGTTAGGCTTTATAAAAGTTATTCCGGGTTTCCTCCATTTATCCAATAGTACTAACGTAACGTAAAGTAGTAAAATACTAAATTTTTGCAACCCTCAAATTCCTCTCTGTCTGATTTACTATCGACGGCATACGGTCGTCGTAATTTTTTATTTTGTTTCCTACACACTGAATATGTGATTCTAAGATTCGGGTCGATGAACTGAACCTCCTTCTCTATTATGTATTATGGCGAACTTAGACTCTTTTTTTTAATACTTTCCTCCGTTGACTTTAACTCAATCATTCTATCCGAGCTTTTTTCTGGTCCCGTCCGAACGAACCCCAGCAGCCCCCTACTACTATAAGTTTAGCTACACAAAAAGTACCACCGGCGGCGAACAAACATTGACACTAAATATTTAGCACCGTTTCTGTTCTGATCTTCTTGTACACTTTCTGTGGCAGTCTTGATGTTTATTCCATTCGATTTTGTTTTAGTTTTGTGGGCCATATTGTCATTGCTTATTTGCTTGTACAATAATTTTCATGAATTGTATATCAGTTCGCGTCAGAAAAATTCACAATAACCATATGAAATGCTCCCCTTGTAGTAACACTCGGTACTGTAAAATTATTTCTGACCTGAAAAATTTCGTTGACCCGCTCACAACTAGAAAGGTTCAACCGTCGCGTCATTTGACAGACATGGATTTCACATTGAATTTAGTCTTGTTTCGTTTCACGACACTCACAGTGACATTGATTTGTTGTGATAGACATTCATTCATGAATTACAGAACTGCGTGAAGGTTTTCTATAAAAAAAATAGATTACATTTATGCAAACATCTTGTTCGTTCGTCTTTACCATGTAAGAATCTGTCAACCCAAACTAGATCTGTACTTTGATTATTTCTATGCATACGAGCCAAACCCAATTTGAGCGAATTGTTATATTTTTATGATTGACGGACAATGATATCATAGTAGTCGTCTGGAGGTTCATTTAAGCTTGACCACAAACTTGACTCGTCAGTGATACAATAAATTGAACTAGACTTTTATTCATTCACCTCACCTGGCAATTGGCAATCATCCTCGGTAAAAAAAAAGTGCTGAGGTTACGACCATCTGGAAGTGCATTGTACGTGTAATATTGTAATTCTTAATTTAACCACATACATTTTGACTTGCTTTGTCAATAGGAACAATAGGTCATTACAATTATGGTGTAACGGGATTTCCCTTGCCCTTACTATCTAAATATTCTTATGATCTAGAGTGTACCAAATATTTATACTGATGCACGACTGACGATAGGTTATCCGTCGGGACACCATGAATGCTCTGAAACGAACGGCTATGGAGATATTAGTCGAAATATTTCAGAGTAAGTGACATTTGCGATGTCCGAATGGACAGCGGGTAATACTGACAATACACAATAGGAACATCAGAAATCGAATTGTTGATTAAAGTGCACAAGTGAGTGCAGCGTAAAAAAGAATAATAATAATAGAATCCGTGCGAGCAGAGCACTGTAGACTGTAAAAGTTTAATGATGATATCTTCTTTGAGTTGTATCTATGTATCTTGACTTTTATACTCAGACTTCAGATTAGTACCACCAGTTTCTTCAGAAAAAGAAAAACTTTTTCCCAATTTGTTCTTATCCTTGAGAAACTGCTTACGAATGCATAATAAAAAGAAAAACCAATATCTGGAAAAGCTAAAGCTGTGGAGTCTGAGTCTGACCCGACCGACGCGACGAGGATACGTACGTAGAAAGAGTCAATGGAGAATCGAATGTTTGGAAGGAAAGCTGGATGAATATACTTGACGTAATGAATCTTCCAGGGCAGGGAGAAGAAGAGAAAATAAAAGATCAAGGGAAAGACTTTACACAGTAGTACTAGTCCAACCAAAGTCTCTAGCCGTAAAAGTAATCTAATGAAAACTAATGTTTAATACTTGACTTGCAAAAAAAAACGAATTTACGACTTTTCTTGGACGTGATTCCTATCAGTTTCAATTTTATTAGAGAAGATGAAAAAGTTTCACATCACATTCGTCGGGGAAGCAGCCCGTAAGAGGAACAGCTAACTATTTTAATGTGATTTCTTTCTTCGAGGTCACGTTTCGACAGACTGACCGTCCAATCCTGTCGATTCTTTTACAAATAAATTATTTTAAAATACCCGTTCTTTTAAACCCAGTTTCAAGACGCCCGAGACTTGCAAACTTCGCAGTTATAA
This sequence comes from Protaphorura tricampata, assembly GCA_034698835.1. Classification (NCBI taxonomy): domain Eukaryota; kingdom Metazoa; phylum Arthropoda; class Collembola; order Poduromorpha; family Onychiuridae; genus Protaphorura; species Protaphorura tricampata. Next base: position 706 of record JAQGCB010001192.1, on the reverse strand, counting down.
TCTACGAGTACTTTTTTTGCGCATGTTTTGAAGGAAGCAAATTGATCAGTCCATATTCGCAATAACGCTCGTCTATTTTGTCGCATATTAATTAAATTAGAATTATTCACAAGCAAATAATATTTTTTATGAAATAATTCTCTCTGTGGTTTTCGTGACCTTTCCACTGAAAGTATTTATAGGTCTGCTACCGTGGGAGACAATACTGAATCAAAAATTCAGACTCTAAACTTAGCTCAATTTTTTTTCTTCAATTTGAATATTCAACAACGAAAGATATATTTTTTGCCATTGGGTCTGAATGTAATGTAATAATTAATAGAGTATACGTGACAAATATGTCAATAAGGTTTTAAAATTCATTCCTAGTCAGCGTTAATAATCACTCTGAGAAATAAAGCTGTCTGTCTACATTTGTCTACTACTCTCAATAGGATTGGATAGAATCGAAGGTCAGCTTCTACTAAATTCAAAGTTTTCCATCCATACTCTCTCAAAGAGAAGAGAGACAGTGGGAACATCCATCAACGTATGTTTTTGACGGATGTGTTGTCTTGACTTGAGTTGTCACTTGAACTTAACTCTACTAAAACAATGTATGTATTTGTTCAACAGAGCAATTAGTCAAGGTGAAACAAAAGGAGGTGTATTGTCCATAAATACTCACTCACATTGGTAATATAGTAAATTGGTATTATGGTTTAAC
>JAQGCB010001191.1:0-15657 GCA_034698835.1 Protaphorura tricampata | reverse complement strand
TTAATAATAATACTCTGGACACTTCCTGCGTTCCTACTCCTACTCTGTGACTTGTTACTTTTGATAAATTACTTAAAATAGTCTCTTGAAATGGCATTCACTCACGTTACAAAACAAAATGTGATTGGTTTAGAAAATTAACCCCTTCTCTGAAGTAGAGTCCATTCGCTAATTAACGTACAGTACATCCTATCCCTATCCTGCTGTTCTAAAGTTCTAACTGCTTAAATAAAATAACATATAGCACAAATAAAATATATTCGGCAAGAAAGCCAATAATTAGAACCCACTAATTAAAATTAAAATATAGAAATCCGTGTGTATGAATAAACAAACGAAATACTTACGTAGTTTCCATGCTCTTTTATGTGAGGTTGACATCGTCGCCCTCGGTTCTCCAATTCTCAATTCCTTCATAATACTTTAACCCTACTCATTCTCTTCCCCAATCAGGGGCCACCACGTGACGTGTTTCGGCCCAGTCAGTCAGATAATTTATTTTGGGAAAGTTTCCTGTCTAAGAATCCTTTGAATACGAACTTTGTCCAACTCAACTACACTGTCAACACTGCACTGGATAGTAGGACAATCCACTTTTCTTTCTTCTTTTATGTTATGTTTACTCCTTCCTTTCTTCTCTTCGTTCGTACGTATTAACTTCTCGTTTCTTGATCCTCACAATCACAAAGAATGCACGGCACAAAAGTCACTGAATAAAAAATAAGAAACAAACATAAAATATTATAGTAAATTGAAATTGTACTACACGCATTACGCATATGCAACCTGATTCCATTTCGTCAGTGAAACTAAGGCAAATAAAATTATCCTACACAAAAATCGAACTCTCCGTTTTAACATTTTTATTAATGCATGATTTTTTAGCAAATACGACAAACCAACCGACAACCCCACATTTTAAAACTACAAATAAGAGAAAAACTGTATTTTTTTCGACTTTTACAATACGCTAGTAAAATAATTCCAACGATAATTCTGTTCAAAGTTCCTCTCACCTGTTTGCGTTTTACTCCAATAATGAGGTCAGGTCATTGATGAATTGAGTCAATTTAATTTAAATTATAATTATTGCGAATTCCAATGATTTCACTGTCCGTGTCCGTGGGTCAATTATTTTTTTTTGTTTACACTATTTTTTATTTATGTTTTGAGTCCAGCAGACAGACACAGAATTAATTGAGGAGTGTAGACGTAGAGGAACAGATGAGGACTGAAATTGACTCTAGTAATCCGTTATACATTTTCTGTGCACTTTTGCATAGCATTTGCATTTGCATTTGGACAGGTAGGTAGGCAGACAAGACCAGGCAGGCAGGCAGTTGATTAGAGATCGGCCACTCACTCTGTGCTGTGCTTTTTCTGTGGGTCTGGTTTGTTGAGGTGGGGGATGTGAATGTGATGTTTTGAGTCAAAGTGCCCCCTCAATTCAATGCATTTTGAATCAACCGCTCAATTTGTCCCCAAAAAATTGCTTCGCACTCACAGTCACTTTGCCATCTCTGAATGGAAGGAGAGATAGGTTCAGGAAATACACAAGAATTGAGACAAGGATAGGTTAGGGGCCGCTGTGAATTTGGGATTTTTCGAGCTTTTCCACTCTCACTTTCTCGGAATCATTGTTTCATTGTTTGTTTTGCATTTTAATCTCCTGACAAAGCATTCACGAATTGGTTGGTACTAAGCAATACTACTATCCTATACAATACAACTAAATTGTAGTAGTACAATAAGTTCACCAGTATGTTTAGACTATAACATATTAAAATATTTAGACTAGACAGTAATTCAGTTTTTAGTACCAAATTAATAGATAAATTAATAATGGATGTTTTACTGCTGAGGTCGGATCGGATGATCAGAAGGAAAGCACTTTTTTATTTTCAGCACAGCTACCAAGCAAGAGAAGGACTAGAATAATATAATTTGTCAAGATTTCCCTTCATACTGGCATAAAGGCTCTCAAAAATGTCAAAATTCGTACTAAGAACTTCACGATCAGATCATTTGCTGGTGTCTCCGCAAACGATGCAGTCAACATCGTTCGATATCCCGGGTTTCAAAAACTAATTTCTGTAATGAAGATGACTGCCTCATCTTCGAAGGCCGTGTAGTAATTTGTAAATCGGATCAGTTTTAAAATTACTACATTTCTCACTCACCGGGATTATTTTTACTTCTAGATGTTCTACGTGATAGTTGTGTCATAGCCACCATCGGGTTAAATGACAGAATAACCGCCGCACCGTGGGGGGGGGGCTTCAAGGGACGCCGTGTTCGGACCTTAGAGACTAGACCCGGCTTTTATGTATACCCACCTGGTTAAAAATACGACGGGGCTCGAGAAAAGCCGGGACAAAAAGTAAAAAGTGCACATTTTAATTAAACGCCGGGCGCTTAATCGTTCATTTAGTAGCTATAATTAATTTCCAGCGCAGCGATAGCGAATAGCGATATGATACCATAGCTATAGCGGAAGCAGGGCAAAATGCCCTGCAGCGGAAGCATATTTTCAGAATCGAGTCCTTGTTTGTCTACTTACCCCATAGAAAATATACTGGCGCGACTTGTACAATTCTTTTGAATTTACATGCTCAAAAATTGAAAACATTTCAAAACAACTTTTGTTGATCAACTTTTCAAAAATTGAAATGAGTTTCCGATCAATATTAAGTGGACATTATTGGAGAGCAGAGATATTTCATAAATCCGTACGTCTGAAAAATGGTAAGAATTTCTCAAGTTTCTTACTACGCGGAAAGGGAAACTGCTGTGCACTGATACCGACAACGACAACGGCGGATTCGAAGAATTACACAACGACTTCAAATTCAAAAAATACCAATAAATCCGAACCGGACACAAGAAAAACCGAACTACAAATAAAATATCCCCCTGATGATTGGACAACTGTGAGTCCGAAGATTTTATCACTTATGGGAAGAAAGCTACACCTTGAGCCTTATCACCCATTATGTCATGTTAAACGCCGGATTGTTGACTTTACGTACAAACATTTCCCCAAAGTGAAGGGAGGAAAAAGTCCACTTTTCACTGTCGTTGATAATTTGAGTCCTATTGTATCCGTAGAACAAAATTTTGATTCCCTTCTAGTCCCAAAAAATCATCCAAGTCGGAGTAAGAGTGATTCGTATTATTTTAATGAAAAGAATTTACTTCGAGCTCATACGAGTGCTCATCAAGTGGAACTGATTGCGTCTGGGTTATCCAATTTCCTTATTGTTGGGGATTGTTATCGAAGAGATGAAATTGATCGAACACATTATCCAGTATTTCATCAAGTAGAAGGAGTAAGGCTTCTACCCGCCCATCAAGTGTTTGAAGAGAAGTCTGAATTACAAGTGTTTGAGAAACCGGGGGTTGAGAGAAGTCCTGAAAAACAAGAATCCCATACTCTAGATGCCGTTCTCGTCATGACGCAAGCTTTGAAGACTACTCTTGAGGCTCTTGTTCGTCACCTATTTGGCAAAGGTCGGTGTTCATTTTTAATATTTTTCTCGATGATAGCTAGAGAGTTTGTTTCAGATATGATATGTGATCGCGATCGGATTAAGCACTGTTGTACACTAGACCCGTTATTGTATTGTCGGGTTTAGACTTTAGACTGCCTCATCCTCATGCCTGGATAATCTGAACACAATGAAAATGATTTATGATATTAGCCAGAGCAAATACTGGCATGTATTTACATAAGGTCCCAATTGTGTAATAGTATTTCATAGTAATCATAGCTGTTTTAGCAATATTTGCATTATTTTTCATCATTTTATCAGATCAGCTCGGATCAGCTATTTGACTCTGTCATCGAAAAAATAATTTCGAGGATAAGAACTGACAGTGACAGGCTATCTTTTTTTTGCATTTACTTTAAAACCCGATACGAATTATCATGTCCGATTAGTCCGATTTGAGCCTTGACGCCTTGAGTACATAGACGTAAATTTTACTGTAATCCGACTTCGGTCTATAAGAGATAAAGAAAGTACATCTGCGAATAGTTAATTAATGAGTAAATGTCAGACGAAAGCCACCATTTTCAGAAACGTCGCCCACTTGACTTGGACGTCCGACTCCGTAAAACTTTTTCTGATGGGTAATATTTTGAACTATCATACAAACATGGATCCCCACAGAGTTTATCATTTTCTAACATCTCCTTAATGGCTAGATTCCATTAGTGAAGAATTTGAACGTCTATTCTGAACAGCAGAAAACTTAATAATGTTACCACTTTATTAGAACGCCTCTTTGGTCGTAGTGTGGCACTGATAACTCAAATTGGGGTCGGTCGAGCCTTATTAAAATAGAGATGGGTCATATCTGTTGCAGGCAGCCCTACTTCATCGTGTGCAGGGTTTGGTCCCTCGGGTAGACTACACGGTACTATAATAAATACTAGTAGTCGATTACTTCAAGGGAGTTTTTTCTGTGCTGGGCTTTTTCGCTATACTACGGCTTACATTTCCTAAAGAAAGGCCAAATGTACAGTCAGTCATTTCATGCTCCATAAAAAGGACGCGGATGTTTCACCATTCCTATTTCCTATTAACTTAACTAGAGTATTTTATTGTGGAAACTTAATTCTGTAAGGAAATGAAATTAGCAATGGCGAAAATACTTGAAATACTCAAATGAATGACAAAATTGAATTAGCATTATCATTGTTACTGTGATTCAATCTCCAGACTCTTTCAAACTAACAGTGAGAGCCTTTCGTAGTATGATAATTGTTTTTTGCTAGCATTATTTGTTTAGCCTTTGGAGTGAGAACTATTTAATGGTGGACTTTCCATCATCATCCACTTACGCCTGTTCATTATAATTATTGATTGCTATCCTGTCTAATGAATCCACAATGCCGAAGTCTGGTTGGAGGCCGAAGGGAATTCTAACACGCACTTTCCAATTGAACCTAATGTGTGAAATTAGTTTAGACTAGTTTTGTTTTACCAAAAGCGGCTTGACGAATTCTTCTGGGGCAATCGAAACTACCACAATAGGATACATTCGAGTAGACTAACGATTAATTCAAGATGGAAAGGAACTAGAAGTACTACTCTCTAAAATAAATTTATGTAGGTGTGAACCGCAGCCGATTTTATCGAGTACATTTACATTAGATTTGCACACTACAAACTACAAAGTTTTGTGTACCAGCACTACTTACTACATAGTATGTGTAATATAAATGTTATTGTCTGTTTAATTATCCTCAGATGTGGAGACTCGTTGGGTGGACGTCTATTTCCCATTCACACATCCTTCCTGGGAACTGGAGGTAAATTTTAATGGAGAATGGATGGAGGTTCTCGGTTGTGGTATAATGGAACAAACTCTACTTAGAAATGGTACGTCTATTCTATATATAGAACTACTACTGTAGGAATACGAACGACACTAACTAATAACTCGTCATCTGGTGACTCAAGCACGTTTCACTCTAACTATAAGTGCTTTACCGTATGGTACGGTACGTACAATGTAGTAGAGAAAGGACGCTTTCCCTTCCTGGAAACTCTGGAAGGGAAAAGCGTTCTAGTTTTTGGATGAAGTGAAAAGAAGGATTGAAAGATAGTTGGTGGAAAACGGGGCATGCTGTCACCGTGCCATGGGATGGTGTTTTGTCTGTGTCCGCAATGTGCGAACCTAGAACCTTGTTAGACCCGTTGGTGTTGACATTGAGAAATAACGAAAGATCCCTTGTGTGTCTCTTGTGTTATGATCAGCTGGAGTTGGGGACAAGCAGATCGGATGGGCTTTCGGGCTAGGACTAGAACGCCTTGCTATGAAACTTTACCAAATACCCGATATTCGGCTCTTCTGGACTCTTGACTCAGGCTTCCTACATCAGTTTCATTTTGATGATCCGTACACCCCCATTACTTACAAAGTAAGTCCAATTTACCCGAGTGCATTATCACATTGCTTCTGATTCTCTGCAACTACTACTCCAGCTACTCAATGTACCTTCTTTTCTCTGAGTAAATTTGAGTGTCCGTTTCGAGGACGACTCCTTCCTAAGACTTGATCTAGAGTGTAAGACTGCAGACTACAGACACATTTTTATGTTTGTTTTCCACCATGAATTTATTAGCTTCCCAGTAATTTTATTTTCTCTCCAGTACTACTATATTTCTCTTACGACCACCACCACACTAGCGGCTAGTGTCGGCTACGACGACTAAAATTTTGATGTCGTTTTAGATTAGATTAGGAAATCCCTTGGATAGCCGTGTGTAGTAATGTGGATCAGTGGAATTGATTTTCTGACGATAGTCCAAACCAACTATAGTCCACAGCAGTTGGCTGTGGTCTTTTGGCTTGTATGTAATTTGAGAAAAAGGAAAGACCAGCACTAAAGTATCATCTCTGTTGTATTTTTGTGTGTACTCAGGAAGTGAGCCAGTATCCAGCCTGCATCAATGACATTAGTTTTTGGATCCCTGAAGGTAACTCTTTCACGAGCAACGACTTTTACGATTTGGTTCGTTCCGTAGGCGGTGACTTGATAGAGCAGGTAAGAAAAAAAGGAAAAAGACTTACATACATATTAGCTTTACGTATAAAATTTTTATAGAGGAGGTTCTTTCGTCCAACTCCAAGAATTGAACTGAAGTGTAAAGTTAGAAAGAGGAGTAGTCGAAAGAGAGGTAGTGGGCAAAGGGAAAACAAGGAGAGAAAGTCATTTAAATGTAAATTGATATTTATGTTTCCTTCAGGTGTCGTTGGTCGACGAATTTCATCATTTAAAGAAGAAACGTTGGAGTCATTGCTATCGTATCGTGTACAGGAGTATGGACAAAACTTTGACACAAGGAGAAGTCAATGTAGTTCACAAACTCATTGAAGAGGCTACAGTTCGAGATTTAGGTTGTTTGTTACGTTGAGTTGTGATTGTGTGATCCGATAATTGGTGGAATAAAAGAGACAGCTGGTTTCTATTCTTCTTCAGATCCTTGCCCTTCTCTCCCTTTATTAGCTCCCTAAGCTATACATTATTTACCAAGCACGTGCGTCTGATCACCTCTCTTACTTTCTTCTTTAATAATTGAATTCCCAATGGAATTTATTCCCTTAAAACAGAAGCAAAGTCCAAGTCCAATCCATGGGAGCTCAGAATAGAATAGAATAGAACTTTCACCGGCCTTTCTCCAAACCTCTTGCGCCTGTGTTGGGCTCCCTGACTTTCTTTCCTCTCTTTTGGGGTTCACCATGGCCTGGCCACGGAGCAACATAACGGAGCGTAGCGTGGCTTAGCTGAGCGTAGCGGCAAAGGCCTTTAAGTGTACCGTACACATTGAATTCCGGTTCAGTCAGAACTGCTCTGGCCACGATACGGTTCGGTGACTGTCATAACATGATTCCATGGCAGAGGAAAGTGAATCAAGAGTGAAGAGTAAAGTATAGTTGTAGGAAGCGAATTTTTTTAAAACATGGTCAGTGTGTAATAGTTGTAGCAAACCAATCTAAAAATTATAGTTACTTCAGTCTCAGAGGAATTACACGCCGGTCAAAGTGGTATTGGGGGGAATGTGTGAAGGTGAGAGCGGCAGTGGCAGCGGAGCATGTTGCGGTCTTGGAAGGCTGCAATGGACAATAAATCTGTGGGAGAACAAGTCAACAATAAGGATCCTGAGCACCAAAACCAGAACCATCATCAACACACACAACCACCTCACAATGACAAAGACAAGGTGTTGGCATCCCTCAAGAGATTTCAAATGGAGTCATTGGCAGGAAAGAATTTTGTTTCCGCTCGAGAGCAGCTGGGAATCAAGAGTAGTGAGGAACAACAGCAACAACAAGGAGGAAAGACTCGTGGAGGAACAACCGGCCTTGTTGAGGAACAAAAACTCGTTCATTTTATGGAACCTCCTGAGGAATGGGTTCTTCACACTTCTTGTATTGATGACTCCAACGAGCTTCTCCATGAGTGTTGTTGTCATCTGGAGAGTGAGACTGGAGGAAAAGAAAAGGAAGGGAAGAACAGTAGTAGTAGGGTTGGCGGAGTTGTAACAGGAACATCAGTGGCCTTGGCGGGTAAACATAATCACCAGCCGTCTCAGGCTGGCTCTTCCTCTGAGAGTGACATTACTCCGCACTCGGTGATCTTTAATGCGGTTGCCACTTCCATTTCTGTGAACATGGCTCCAAGCTCACAACAAAATCCACCGCCGACGTCGTCGGCTACAACGCTGACGCTAATCAAAAAGTTATGCCCAGTCCCTCCACAAAGAAATGGGCAAAAATCACAGGGTCGGGAAGAACTTAAAAATTTGACAAGTACTAGTGGTGGTGCGAGTGGTCCTATAGGAAAACCGAGCTGCTTGAAACAAATCCAAAAGCAATGTGAAACAGATCTGGATTTGATTGTTCCAGCCATTGAACCCAACATTTCATGGTCAACAGCAGCCACTGGGACCATTCATCATCCACCGCCATCCTCGTTCCCACCGCCAACCTCAGCCGGGACAATACCACCGACTGGAGCAGCAGCTCACAATAAGGTTAGTTGTAAAGCAGTGGAGAAAAGCAATGGAAAAAGTCTTTATTTTTTGAAGGGGGTTGGTTGAACGGTTAATTGAAAAAGGAAGGAAAGAAAAGAAAGAAGGTAGCGGTTCAGTTCCCAGTATTTAGTGGGTGGAGAAAGGTAAAAGATAAATTCTATAATGATACGTCTTTTCTGGGAATCACATCGTGGTATGGGCAAATGCGTGAGTTTAGTTTTTGTCCCGGGCCTTTTGAGAAAGTGAAAGTCAATGGTGCAGCTGTAGCTGTAATGAGTGTCATGTCTCTCCTAATGGATTAACTGACTTCCGTGTGTTACACTAGGTCCTACAGAAATGGGATTTGTGGGGCGACAATGCGGACAAGGGGTGGAGTTAGGTTTATGGGTCAGGTTTCGTAGTGCTGAATATATCTTACATTTGTATCACCTGCTGAGAACGGTGATGAATTTTGAATCTTGTGGAAATATTGGGAGTTTGCCCTGTGTACGCACATGGACTACACATGTACTGTTAGTCACAGGAACGGTATAAACACCATTCCATGGAAATGATTAATGAAACTGAGAAAATGCCCGGATTATCATCTTGTCCTCTAGTAAAGGAATGAAGGAAGGAAACCCGAGAAGACCAGTCTGTTCTGTACCGACCGTGTAGTGTAGTATACTGTACCATATATGTTCTCCTGTGCACAGACCGAAGACCGAATACTTCTTTCCAGAGAAAGTCAGTGCATGTCAGAGGTGGTTGGGTCCCAATATTATGGGGGCTGGCTAGGCTAGTCCGTCCGTTCTCCCAAACGAATGTTAAGGCTAAGGCTAAGTTGTTGGAAAAGTTGGAGAAAGCGAGAGTGAAAACCACAGGATTGCCTCAAATCCAAAAGCATTGGAGTCGGCAGACGGCGACGAGGGAGATTCAAGCAAAAAGATTTTCCTTTCACTTACCTACTTTCTTTCCCTCCTTGGAGAATTCACCAGTTTTCTCAGTAGGGCCTTTTATGTGTGTAGAGGAAGTAGGAGAAAGTGAAGGAAAAGCTCAGAGTTACTCGCGTAATCCTTCATCATGGATCATTACGGCCCAGGCACTAGGCACCACCACTCCACCACTCATAGTGCTAGTATTGAGAAAACGCTTACATTACAAACACATTATTAAAACATGCATGCACTTTCACTATTGGACTTAACAACCAACCTAGTAAAGCACAAGATATATGTATGGATTGGCCACATCCGTTGTCCTATTGTGAGTCTTCCGTTTATATTCCATTTCGAGAAGAGTAGAAAAGACAAAGCACCCTGACTTTGAGAGACAGGTTGTTTAATTTTCAAATTTATATCTTACTCTCGTTTGCTTTGACAGGAGGTTGGGGAGTTGGAACAAAAAAAATATAATAATGTATGGGTATCTTCATTCTGCATTCATCCCCGATTTTCATTCTCACCATTATTTTCATGTCATGACGGGGATGACGGTGGCAGGCAGTCAGGCAGGCACAGGCAGGCAGTTCTTTCTTACTAGTCTTCCTCTATGCCCAGAACATGGAATAATAATTGTCTTTCAACCAGGTTTAAGTTTGTAATAATAAGTGGGACGTTCATCCTCTTATGTACTTCTTACTTTCTTCACTCGATTATTCTTCTCAGTTTCTATCATTCGTTCCAGTCATTCGAGTCGCATTGCAGGTTCCTTCGTCTTTCTTTTTATCTTTTCTTCTTTTTCTTCTCTCTTCTTCCTTCCACTATTCCTTCTGTCTTCCTTTTGTATTTACAAGGGCGGAAGGAAAGGAGAAGAGAAAGGAAGAAAAAAAAAGGAAAAACACAAATCTCTCAGCTTAAAAATATAATTACTTTTATCTCCTACAATGTGGATTCTGTGGATGTGTGTGTAATCTTGATCTATGAATTGAACATTTATACTACACGGTACGTTACGTTAACGTAACGTACCTATGTTATAGTTCTACTTCTGCTTCTACATCTACTGCTACACACTTCTAGTTTCTAGTCATTGGCTGTACTACACTATTACTATTGGGACAGGCTGAGAGGATTTTGGTTCCCATCTGTAAGCCTTAGCATTAGCTTTTGCTGTCGTAATGGGAAAAGAACTCATCTCCTAAGCAAAGGCTTTTCTCTCCCCCAAGAAAACTAGATTTTTCTTCCCTTTTTTCTCTCCTTACACTCTACACTTGTCTAATCAGTTCTTCACGAGAATGGGGTATTCGACACTTTAATTTTCCACTTCATTTTTCCAAGAACCGATTTTCCTGAGAAAATGTTGAGAAGAAGAGAAAAAAAAATCCTCCTGAGGCAACTAACCCTTCTACTACATACACGTACGTTATATAGTCACAGCCAGCCTGGCCAACAGTTTTTGGTTCATCGACTTCCACATTCAATTTATGTTTGGGTGGTTGGGGCTCAGTTTCAGTAGACGGTAGTTTGGCTTCACAGAGCCTAAGAAATATTTACATTACATTGGGTAAATTCGGTTCGATTACTACAAGGGATACGGTTGCGGCGGTGTACACATACTCCATCCAGTCAAGGGTTGGTTTAACGGGTATAATCGGTGAAAACACATGATGGAGTCATGTCAGTTTCCCATGTATGGAGTTATTGACTATGTACATATGTATAGGTGGATGGATACACTTTTCTCTTGAGGGCGCATCCCACTGTCTCTCTATCTCTCTCTTTCTCTGTCCTAAATTAATTAATTCCTGGTTCCACTTGCATTCTTGATGAGCTTCTCTACGGAGAAAGGAAATCAATTAGGTTCAACGTGATAGTGATGGTCTCGCCTCACCACCACTAACTAATATTCTCTTTATAACGAAATGGCAATACAGACATATATAGATATTCTATATAGGTTGTAGTAAGTACAAGTACTATGTGTACTCAGAAAACTAAACTAGTAACTCCGTAAGTAAAAGTCCACACGCCGTTGCTAGCTACAACACACTATTACGTAATGAAAATGTTGTGAAACCCCGAGTGTTTTTATCTTCACATTTTTTTCTTCTTCAGTTTTTTTTTGGAAATACACTTGGATCCTTGTTCCATGCGTTACACTACACTGAGCTGCCCCCAGCTCAACCACCACCAATCATTTTCTTTGGTAGAAAGTAAAAGCACATGGAAGGAAGTGCTTTGAGAAAATAGCAAATGGAAATAACATGCTTTCTCTACGGAGGATGCATGATGATGTATGAGAATACATAGTGGCAGGATCGGAGTGAATTTGAATGCATACATGGACGTAGGTGTACGGGTTATGCAGAATAGACGATTCACTTAAATGTTTGATGTTAGAGAGTTGTATCGTACTACAGGCCGAGAGGCCCAAAGAAAGTAAGCAAGCAAGCAAGCGGAGTTTTCCCATTCTCTTTATGAAAATGTCTCAAAGCCTCATTTGCCTTTGGAAAACGTAGCCGGAATCTTCAAGTTATCTACTTTGACGCTTTTTAGATGTAAATTAGTAGTTTGAGATGGGGAAACTTGCATTTACGTTTCGTATGGTTTATATACATAGTTCAGAGTGTTTCTTCAGCAAATGGACCTTTTACTATCGTTTACAACCCGGGCGGCTCGGATTTTCATTGGGATCAAGTAGCATGGCGAGTAGCAAAGCGGGCCAGCTCGTCCTCAATTCCATGTTGTACACTTTCTCTAACAAGGGACATTGTCCCGATGTAAAAATCAGATAAGGTTAAATCACTTTCAGTCGCTAATTTTGTTAGTCTTGTCCACAAATAAGATTTCAATTCAACGTCAGAAAAGCAACAAGGACTCTTCTCAATTCTTATGATGCTATCAAATATGCAATTCCAAGACACACGACAGATATGCGTTTTACTCGTAGTCTGAGTGCCACGCAGACATCGAGTAATTATTTATATCCCTTGCAATTAAGGGCAGAATTAACTTTAAAATTTTCATCTGATTTGAACATCCGAATGTTGTCCCATGTAAAGAGTATTTTTGTGTTGTGTTGTTTTCTGGTTGTTAGTTGTAAGCAAGCAAACTTCAGGATTAACTGTGAGGAGGAGAATATTTATTTTGTGCTTCCTTGCTTTTATGTTCTTATAAACGCGAGAATCTGTACCAACATAAATTGGGTTTATGGTTTTTGCTTGCCGACATTTATGTTATTAAACGAATTGTTTAATTGCTTGGGTTTTGAGGGTGACTGAGATTTAGTTTAAAAGAACAATGTTACTAAGCAACTACTAACTTGTTTGTATCTTAGGACTTAAGAAATAAACAGCGCTACGTCACCAAGGCGAAAACATTACTATTTTTTGTGTTGTTCTTGTTTTGGTGTTGCTTTCTCCGAGTTCAATGTAAAGTTGTTTGTTTAAAAGATATCAGGGGTGTCTGGAGTGAAAGTCAAATACCAGCATGCTAATATATGTGTAAATGTATTTTGAAACTTTGTTGCATCTATTCTTATTTCGATGTTCTCATATTCTGTTTGCTTCCTTGAGAATTTTTGTAAAGAAACAATTTCATCCGATCCAGAGAGTATTCTGCATAATCCAGTAAAGCGAGGCATCTGAGACAGCGCTTTAATTAAATTACCACAACCAATAAATTTATTGGCACATTAAGCTCAAGAGGAAATAAATCAAACCACACACCACAGCTGCCAAATTAATAATCTCCAGATTTCCCTCTCTATGTCTCTATGCAGTGAATAAAAGATGCTGCCAGGGTGCACAAGTTTACCTTCTACGCACTACACAAAATTTCTAACATAAAGACTTAATTTCTTTCCCGAAATATAATGGTGCTTAACGTGTGGGATCAAGACATCATTCACAAAGAAAATACATCTGTTCCTTATGTAATTTTTATGTTCACATTCTCACATACAAAATGTGTATTTTAGCACGGTTCTGTTTAAGCCTTGTCTCTGAACTGTTTTACAACTGGAACTGGAGAAAGTCCACCCGTCGACGATTTTATTCGTCAAAGCCCATTAAAAGGATTTCTTTTCCACTTTCTCTCTCTCTCTGCCTCAAAGTTATAGTTTATCGTCCAAGTGGGAAGACGATTCCCGATGGCGGACGTCAAATCTGGTGAACTGCTTCCTTTCCTATTATAGATTTGAGCTAACCTACTGCCGACTACCTACTTTAGATTTTTTTTAATATAGAGGAAGTTTTTTTAAAGAAAAAAGCCCTTCTCACCGCATTCAATCCTAGTTTACCGGTCCCATTTCCGATCTTGTCCTTTACTTTACAAAAGGATCTTGGAAGATACCACACACACATACTACATAGTCAGAGTACATTTTCATTCACATCAATACATGAAAATTCTATTTCATGGTCTCGTCCCGGTCGGTTCTCTCTATGTATGTGGGAGTAACGACTTAGAGTTCGGAGTCGTTTAGTCCGCCGCACTTGCCATTCTATTGCACGGATGGCTGTTAAGGGAATGGTTCTAGCTTTCCAACTTTCTACTTTGATGTTCGGTTTCAGATCCGTTCCCCTTCACATTTTTTTTCTCTACCTACTACTAGTGGCAATACAAGATGAGCCTCTTGCACTCTCACTTCACTTTCACTTTCACTTCCAATTGCACCGAGTGCCATCACCCATCCAACTTGGCTAGAAAACTAGTAACCCCGTCGGCAGTCGACACCTACCTACCTTCAACCCGTCAATTTACTCGGGTGTAGTACACACACAAGAAAACTAGGAGAAAGTAGTACGTATGTAGTATCCTGACTTACTCCATAAGAATACAATGTAATGTAGTGCCACAGGAGAAAAACGGGAGGGGGAGGGTGGGACGTCAAGGCTAATTTTACGAATGCAATTCCGACAGTAATGCAAAAATATCGCATCAATTTTTCCCATGATCTTTTTTCTTTCCCATGCAGCCCAACCAGCCTTCCAACTCATTCTTTCCAAAAACTTCTTCGGTTTTTTACCGAACCGACCCCAGCTATATGGCTAGCTAGAGCATTAGCCTATTTTCTTAGAAGAGAAATATAGAGTGTCCTGTAAGTAGCTGGCCAACCAGTCTTAAGAAGAACCACCCGTCTCTTTCACTTTAATATATGTATGCATACATAGATATATATATATATATATGCGTGTACGTACGTACGTACGTAGTCCCAGCCGCTTTCTCCATTTTACGCTCATACACTTTCCAAGCTTTCACTTCCAGTTGTTTTCTCCCTAGAGTATTCCCGGAGCATTATTTTTGTCCAGTCTGGGAGCTAGGCTCAAGTCACTCGCAAACTCTCATTCCGTGCATACACTCCATGCATTTCTTTTAACGGGGCTCCAGATTCCCTCTACATACATACAATTCCAGACCATATAACTTAGCATACAAATTGCAGCTGGACAATTATTTTCACTGGTAGTACGAGTAGACTAGACAATGTTCCTTTCCTTCCTATTGTCTCTGCATATCCGAACCTCATTTAATAGTTCTCGGACGGAGTCACATAGGCTAAAGGCTGTGACACACAAAATAGATGGGCGTCATGGCTTGGACCTTCTATTAAACTCTCACACGGACTTTGGGACCCACTGAGTCTTGGGTTTGGGAACAAGAACAAAACGGCCAATTCAGGAAGACTGACACTTATTTATTGTACGAGGGCGAAGGGTGTACATTCTGGCGTGAGACGTACAATTTATTGAAATCTAGTCAAACCTACATGCTTGATGTAAAAGGCGTGGCCTAAACACGAGACACATTTTTTCATCACTAATTTAGAAGGGCGTACAATTTTTTAACAGGGTTCTCATGCGATAACATCTGGTGATACACCCATTTGTTTTGAAATCCAACACGACATTAATATTTCTGTTACTGTTCCAGTATGAGCAGAACGTCTGTCAATATTAACATCGCGGGGTACTATCCTGGAAATCGTTTTCGGAATTCGAATTTTATAATTAGGACATTGTAAAATAATACGTATTTTAATTCAGAAGTTTGACAGCCCTGTCCACTTGAATCCATCCGCCATCCTTGCCATTCTCTTGTTGAGAAATAATCCGGTTTGATTTTTATTAAAAATTTCTACGTCAGACTTACTTTCTTCTTCGTGACATGAGGATATTAATACTCTG
>JAQGCB010001190.1:0-15671 GCA_034698835.1 Protaphorura tricampata | reverse complement strand
AATTTTAATTCGCAAATAAAGAATTGCTTTAAAAGGTCATCCTCCTCGTTGTCTAGCAGCTGCAAATAATTGGCAAGGAGAAATATTGATTAGGAACATTGTTCATACGAAACTTCCGAATTTAAAATCATAGTTCAAAGTGGAAGAAAGACACATCCGTGCAGTTAATGTGCAACCGAAACCATGCGTTTTATAAGTTAATTTTCAACGACGAACACATGAATAGGGTAGGCGTACATTAGCATGCAAAGGAAAATTTTGAAAAAAAATTGTAAATTGAAGTCTGTCTTGTTAAGTCTCTCCACTTTGTGGCTTAACTGGGTCAGGTAGTACGACGTACATCAATTGCGTACAATATATTCCGTTCATTTTTCATTTGGTTGCATGTGAGATGTCAATGAATCGGGTCAGTACATTTCATAAATGTGCGAGAATACTTGAATCAGACATGTGTATCATGGAATCAATAGTTTTAGAAAAGCTCATACCGTAAATTTGTTCAGTTTGGGGCATAACCCATTCCGTCAACATGTCAAATCGTTCTGTTTTATTCGTTCACACTACCATTTTCGTCAGAATTGCGAGGAAGGTAAGTTCAGTATGCAATGCATTATGCCAGGGCTTCATTTAAGTTCGTTCTGATCAGTATAATCGCGCTGGTGTGAGAGAAATAGGTTTCAATTAACCAAAAATCTAGTATAATCCTCGTCCTGTCTGATCTAAGTACCATATTTTCTCTTCTTACTTACACCATCAAGCAATTAATCCAAAGATTTGCATTGTACCGACTTGTTCGTGTGATTTGTAGATGCAGATACTTGTAAAATCAGTATCTCTTTCAATTATGTTAGTAGATATGAATAATACAATACTCTGACAAATGATATTTGTGATGAACTTGAACGACTACGATACGTGACAAAGTACAATTAATTAATGAGATTATCTCCTCTAAATGAGAACATGAGTATTTTCCCTAAATGCATAATGAGCCACGCTGTAGCAGAATTCCGCGATCACAAATAAATCCAGTATTATGCAGTTAACTTTCTCCTGCAAAGCATAAATCTGATGCAATCCATTGGGTTTTATTCAAAGTATGACAGAATTTGGGTACGACCTGATTAAATTTTCAGAAATTCAGCTCAGAACTTAGAGCATGTGTTAAAATCCAGTACAGGACAACTCTCTAAAATTCCGGCTTAGAGAGAGAACTATCCACTGGAGGAATGGAATCGCTACACCATCTGTGATGCCCGGAGAAAGTTGTTAGATTAAATCTTTCTCTATCGACTTTCACTCCTACTGCAGTCAGTCGTCGTCGTTGTCTGGGTCGGTCGGTTGGACCCTAAACGGCATGGCATGGGAGGCAGATTTCTCGGGAAGAATTTCACATGGTCTAAATGCCTAACCCTTTGCTCACATCGCATATATCGCATAGCATTGGAATGGCATGGCATGGCATTGTCCGTGCCGCGGTTACATTACTATTACTACGTACTCAACCATCTCTCTCTTGATATAAAAATCAATACTATAATTTTCCACTATGTATACGTAACGTACAAGAAAAAAAATACATGTAAGGAGTTTAGTGCAATGGCAAACGATTCACAAAGATGCATTGCGGTAACTCAAGCTGAAAGAGATAAATAAATCATTCTTTATTATGTTCCACCATGGATGGCCAAAAAAAAAGCAACAACAATAGGAACTGCAAAATTGTGTAACAACAAAACAGTATTTTCTAAGGGGTATAAGGAATTTCTTTGAAGGAGTAGTAGTAGTGGAATGTAAAACGTACGTGGTACTTATTTTAAGTATTTATTTGTACATGCGCTTTACTTTCATACAAATTCGAGGTAGGTTTTTGGTTAAAACGTGCAACAACAATGCAAATGCAAATGCAAACATGTCATGTCGTGAGACACTCATCATACAATTATTCAATAATTCACAAAAATAATAAATGAATAATTACAAAAAACACAGAGCAGAGGGGACTCTCATATTACTCGTACTCATACAATGCAATAAAATTCGATCGTTTAACTAATAATGCATGAATTAGATAACTTGTGAGAGGGAAAGCATGGGTAGTTCGTGTTCTTCATGGACTGAAAGGTCAACTGTAAATAAATGAGACCATTAATTCTCTCTTAACTTTACAACTCCAAAACACGATTAAGGAAATGTCAGTTCGGTCGGCGGTGAAAGAAAGGTGAAAGTCTTTGGATAAACTCAAGTGAAGCCTCAACCCCATTCCGCGGAATGTTTTATCGGGCGTAAAAGGTGTGACGAATCAATGAACGGATGTGAACCCTTCCACGAAACTGTGGTGGATGTTTCCTTTGGAGTAAAAATGTTGAAGGATTTATCAAGCGTTTCGCGTGGAAAATTGAACCAGATGAAAAATTCATGTTATATTTGAGTCCACTAATCTAAAGTGTCGATGTTCGGGCCTGATTTGATTTGACAAATCAAATTCACATGGGATGGAAGGCATCATCGTACAGTTTAACGCAAATACGTTATGTAACTTAGCATGTTTTTACCGAATACGGACTTTCACCCTTCACAGGCCATCACGTGCTGAAGGATAGGATATTATTTTTTCCGTGTAACTTATTATACCATACTCATTCCACCAAAAATAGGGGAGTGAGCAAATTATATGTATCTGCGTCGGGAGACTGGAACGGTAGTTTTCCACGTCAAAAGAAACTCCGCCAATAAATCAATGACCGATTTTATAGACATTCCCTACCAAACTCGTTACTTTCTCTAACAAGAATCAAATTTCGTGCAAAACTACATTACTATACAATCAATCCGTAGAAGCGTATACATAAAAACAAACAAGTATGCAAAATAACTAGTACATTTGTAACATACAACATAAACACAAACGATAAATTAAGAACAACGTGCTTTGTGTGGTTTGTTTCGTATAAAAAATAATGATTTGTAGCGACAACGATAAATTATATTCAGGGTGCATATTTTGTTTTAAACGTAAGTTCCATGACCGACCTCAATATTGAATCGAATCTTCCAAGAAGACATGGTGGACGTTGGCTGAGCGGACGTTATTGTTGGTGGCGGGAGGGAACAGACTGGAGGGGCTGGTGGGGGCGGTTTAAGAATGGAGACGGGCGGAGGTTGAACTCTTGGAGGGCACTGACTATTATTTTTATTGTTATTCATATTCGTCGTCGTCGTCATTGTTGTCGTCGTTGGATTCCCATTCCCGTTACTCCTGGATGAGGAATAACCTGATCCAGAGGAGGAGAATGAAGAAGGTGGTTCTGGTGGACACGGATAATTTCCATTCGTGATTAGACTAGGATTTGTGTCCTTCCTCAGAAGTGACGACTCTCTTGTACAACAGGTTTCGGAGTGTGACGACGTCGTCGTCGGGTACTTTCTCCATACGTCCAACTCGATTTCGTTTCCGGTTGTTCTAGAAATCAAATATGAAACATTAGATTCAGTTCAATTTATTCCCACTTTTCTGAACTATCTTGTTTTGTTTTCGATTTCATCACAAATACGTCCGCAAAAAAAATTGGAACACATTATTCCATATTATTATTGTGGGGTCAAATAATAGAATTTGGTTCATTTGAGATTCCAGTACCAGACAAACCCTTATCATGAAATACTCTACGAGATTAGTTGTTCACAAAAGTCACATGAGTTTGTAGCACGATGTTGTAAACACCCAGGGGGTTATATACCATTTGGAAATGCAATAATCAATTCTCCAATTACAATTAGCCAGTCTGGCCGTCTAGCTTATAAACTACCATACCGTTCGAACATAAGTGGATCACGCGAATTTTTCTCGGACAACTCCCCGCGGCTGTCTGCACGTCTCGACTAGATATTTTCTAAACACTTAGAAGAAAAATGGAAGTTAACCCGAAAATAGGAAATGGGGTCGTCATACGTGCAGTATGGAATCTTTTCACGCTCACATTGAACTCCCACTCATGTCTAAATAAAATTTGCATTGGTGAACTCGGTATATGGACGAGGAGTCATTCTGTGAATATTTAATCGTGAGGAGGAAAAGAAATCCAAGTCAAATGAGCTAATATTTCTCCGTCATTGCTCCCAGTAATAGTTTACCACGACACACGTACTTTTACTGACTAGAGTACGTATCCCAACGCGCCGAGGAATTCTTAATTTTGTTCTCGAGTGAAAGCATCCGTTTGAGAATAGCAAAAATTACAAAGATAGGATCTTAGGAATTCGTATTTGCACTTATTGTACTACTCCGCAAAAGTCTTTAGGAACATGGGTGCAGTATCTTCGAACACTTTAAAATGCGTAGTAGAAATTCGAGAAATACACAAAATCCGCAGCATCCGAATTGAAACGGTTAAGCAAAGGTTAAGGAACTTGTCTGCTTTACATTTCAAAATATGTGGAACTACATTCGAAAATGTAGTAGCAGGTTATGCTTGAAAAACGTGATTTCGACAAGTTAAATTTTTATCAGTCCAGTCGGTGTAAATCTGTGCAATCTTGAAATAAATGATTTAAAAATTAGAACTAGGTTCCGGGAGGTCAAAATTCTATTGGATATGTTGATTTCTACCAAATCGAAGACGTAAAAATCGGGGTTTTCTACGGATTTCTCCATTGACTCTTACGGAGAAAGTGGTGAAAGTCTGTATTCTCTGACTTTATAAGAATGAATACAAGTCCGAGCCTCAATTTGACAACTACTAAATGTGAAACTACTAAACTACTACTAGAATGAAATTATGTATTGCGGGTTCAACGTTTCTAGATATCCAGATGTCCATTAATGTCAGTATGTTTCACAATAGCAAACATCAATATGTGGATGTCCTGCCCCTAATTAAATTCAACGTGATAAATCAAGCGTGCCCCTAATTCTGGGTAGACGTTTTGCCATGTAAACGATAACATCATTTACGGCCAATCAACCAGGTAGGAAAAAAGGACAGTTCAGCAAATGCAAATTTTACTTTATCTGTCTGTGCATACATTTGTGTATCACGTAAACAAGGGAGAAGGGAAATGAAAGTAAGGGAAATGTTTGTTCCTGCGGGTGGTTCTGATCAATTTGTCATTACAGCTGTCACTGAAGTTACTAAGCCTGTCTAGGAAAACGACGGAAAAAGTTCAACCATGGATGGATCCATTCCATTTCCATAGTCCATAGCAGCCTTGCCCTACATGATTTTTCCGTATCTTATCTGTATGGTTATGGTAGAAAAATATACGTAGACAAAGTCTAATCCTTCCTTCCTCGTACATAACATAACCCCATGCACTCGGCCAATTACTTCTAAATTGAATGCAGAAGTGGGAGCAATCGCTTTAATAGAACGATCAATTACTCCTTCGCCTGTTTCATGGAAATAACTCCCAAAGGAGAACCTACTTTTATCATTCAATTAACTTAATTGCATAATAGAACGGAAAAACAATGATTATTATTAGGAAGTGCGATCTTACGCGGTCATACGCGCTAGGTTAGGTTTAGGGTCGTCGAAAAGACAACACGCATACCTGCGTGTATCCACAGGCAGAACAATTCCAGTCATTCAATTTCCGTTCAGTTCAGTTTTGCGAAAAATGTAAATTACGATCACGAGTTATCGTGTCTCAAGTGAAAGTCGATATTATCCACGGTTTTAGCACCTCAGTTGTGAAAAATGCAAACAAATGGCTAAGTATGGTGTCCACTTCATGTGGCAGAAAGAATTTTCGTCTCTTTACTTAAAAGCCCAGTTACAGGGCGGTTCAGAAGTAACAATTTAGAACGTTAAGAAAATCGGTTTCATGTAAGATAGCTTTGATAAAGAAATAGAATGTCATATGTCAATCTAATGCAAGGGCACAAGGGTACTCGAACCACCGCTCGAAAAGGATGATTCAAAAAGACGGCGAACCGATATACGTAAAAACTGACTGCTCTATAGTTATAAATATTTATGGGCCACGCAAGCTATGAATATTATCAATCGATGTCATTGATTAGATTCGGTCGATCTTTTCTCAGTGAGTGTGAGCTGGTAGGGCCACTTGGGTAGCTTGTTTATACAAGGTGGATCTAATATTTTCTTAAGCATACTTGTTCATTTACGTCATTCAACTACGGGTGACAAATTCATAGAAAATGCAACATTGGAATAAGTTACGTAATTAAATTAAATGTGTGCAAGCACGATAGAAGTTCAGTAATGTAATATTTTTAAGTGTAACTACAAATGCCCACAATGGCTGACCTAATCAAAGCCATGTGTAAATGAATGTTACAAATCCGGAGCCCTATTTTGCAAGTCGACCTGAAAAATGTGAAGAAAGTCGAAGAAAGCTTGAATAAATCGAAATTGCACATTAGAGTAGAATGTAATTTCCCCAATGGCAATCCTAATCCTAGCTACCATTCGCCTCGTTCGTGGTAAACACATAACTACCGGCCCTGCACGTACATTTAACTACCAAAAATAGACTATTGGTTAGACTTGTCCTCACACGTTAATAATATGGGTGACCAAAATTCAAATCACGTGTGAGGGAAAGACTACTTTCCTTCACACTGCTTTCACTGTACAGAAAATGAATGAGTTGGACCCCACAAAGTAGACAAGAACTAAGTGTCCAATGATCTTAATATTAGAATGAAGGTGACTACTGTGAGTGTAAATTTGAGTGGTTTCATGATCTTTTCCTTACTTCATTTTGTGGTAAATCGTAGTGTTAGGAACTGAAGAAACGTCTTCTCCATTCACGCCGATGATTAAATCACCTATGTGTAGCCCAGCCAAGTCCGCCGTTTTATTTTTCTCTAGACGTTCAATCCTAGAAAAAGGAGGGAAGATCATAAAAATGAAGTCGAGTTAAACATTTACAAAATCCATCCCATAAAACCGACCCCAACGTGCCCACGAATCCATTTCTTTTCCTATTCACAAATTCTACCCGCACACTCACGTTGTACACGTACCACTCACTACACACACTACATACATCCCATACATCCACCGTCCAACGTTCTCTAACTTTTACCTGTACAAATAATTGATTAACCACAAGGCAATCTGTGAGTTGAAGAGAACTTTACTCTACTAAGGTGACGGCCTAATGTAGACAAATGTAGGCAATTCCAATGCCACGAAGAAAAAAAAAAGAAAGAAGAGAGACTGCATTAGATTACATACCTCGGAGGTGAAACCCAGACAACGCTGAATCCAAAACCCGCTGATTCAGACTTTAACATTCGAACCGTGACTCGGCACCCAGGCCCAAGTCCATCACTCTCTTCCAAATCAGAGTCACTCCCTGTCGTAGTCGGAGGAAGCATTGTCGGTGGTCCAGAAGAAGGTTCACATGGTTCACAACTACAACAATCTTCAACTCCACTGTCCATTGTTGAAGAGGTTTGGAGTTGTTGTCTGGGTTCATTCATCATTAATAGTGCATCCATTTCAAGATTGTTGTCAGAAATAACTGGGATTTCTGTGTGTTGTAACTGCTGCTGTTGACCTTTTTTCGATGGTGTGTGTGTATTATGATTCGCATTGACATTTTGTTTCCCTTTTTTTGAAATAAACCCGTTGGCAGTCGTCGTGGTCGTAGTCGTGGGAGTCCCAGTTGTTATTGCATTATTCGGACGGTCTGTTGTAGTCGTAGTTGTTCCACCGCCCTGGTTGTTGTTGTTGTACGGCTTGGAAGAAAGCGTACAAGTGCCCGTGCTCATTTTCTTTTTCCGAAGTTTGAACCAAGACTGTGTATTCTAGGTTGAGGACAAGAAGAAGAAGAAAAAAAAACAAGAAAATTAAATTAAATATTAAAAATAATCCACTTAATGTCAACATGTGTATAGACGGTGGCCCGTATACGTAACGTACGTCTTTTGGAGTAAGAGTAATTTAAAGAATGGTAAATACACCATGACATGTCTTTATCCTTAAGCCTCGTTTTACTCACCGTTCGTCCTAATATTCAGTTTTTTTTGTATTTGAGATCGCATGCTTCACCCAACGCCTCAACAACTGACAGAAATCGATTTGCTAGTTTGTTCTGTTCTGTATTTGTTCAGGGTGACTACTATGTTAGAATAGAATGGCGTGGTATGGAATTGGAATGGTATAGCATGTACGTACGTATGCCACGCAGGAAAACTAGAACATGAACAAGAGTGGACGGACAAGCAAATAGTATAGAGTGTAAAGCTGAGTAATCCAGTTCCAGCAATTTGTTTCCATTTGCCAATTCTTTCAATTCCATTTGGATATACCCACGCAAAATTCCAATATTCCTATTCGATTTTGTTGGTTCTTGTTGAAAATTGCTTAGAAAATTCTAAAAAGAAAAGTACGAGAAGCGTTTGAGCCTTGAAGGCTTCGGACAAATCGTTCAATACCAATTTTATGGATGGAAATGACTGTTTAGTGTGTCTGACATCCGAAAAATGCAATTTCACAATTGCAGTTTCCGTCAAAGAAAAATGTCCTTACCTCACTTGAACAAATGATCAAACAGATTTTACAGACAAATAATATTTGTACAGAGAACGAAAACACTTGCCCTCGAGCAAACCGAGTATTCTCATATCCACTTACTTATTATGCGGATTCATACATTTTTTAAATTTAATTTAAAAGTAAATCTCATTTCGCATACTGTGGTGTACGAGGACAACGAAAAAATCCCATTAATTTTCACCTTAGGGTTGTACGAAAAGTTTTTGCTCAAATTCGACCGACCTTCATGTCAGACGAAGTTTCCCTTGTGTTGCTTTACTCTCCGAGAAATTAGGTTTTGAACCCCGGGATAGATCCACGCCCTCGATGCAATGCAAATTTTCCTAAACCATCACAATGCTCTAGACTAGACCAGACCGCAGTACTCTCCAAACCAAAAAGTCAAACCACTGCACTTCCTTTCCCTCTTAGAACCTATTAATGGTTAAAATCATTCATACATTCTCGCTCCACTTTCTCCATCGACTTTCTCTCTCCATACTTTCCCATTCCGTGGATTAGATTTGAAAGCAGTTTCTATCCATTCCGTTATCCATTTTGCTTGGAATACCAAATATGTAAGTAATAACAGTGCTATTTAATTGAATCTATTACGAACGAGTTTATTGAGCAAAACCACTCTCCAAGAAAAGAAATCCGACCCCCACTTCACCAAAATCATTCTCTCCGACCACAACCGAAAGGCGGAGGAATAAAAATTTATGGAGACTGAAATTATTAGTATTAATCACGTTCCTTCATTCGTCGGACTTTCATTTCGTTTTCTTTCGGTCGGTGGGTATTTTTTTCCTCCTCCTTCAATTCCTTCCAAAGCACATGAGCGAGGATCAAAAAAACGAATTCGACAGAGAAGGGTTTCGGATTTACATTGCATTTTCTGCATCCTTTTCTAAGCCATCCGGTGCGGTGGAACAAAACTCTTCCAGGTTACCCAACCAAACCGACTAAGCCGAAAGGTCCAGCGAGCAACGCAGGGATGTGATTTGAGTGTACATGCTACCGATAAATGTCAAAATCCAATAATCCTAGTTTTAACTGGATAACGGCAGATTCAACTCAACATACTTTGTCCTAGTACAATACAATTCATGTCATTTGGAAAAGTGAGACGGGGTTTGTGGTTATTGCTAAGAATTATGAGTTATTTTTAGATTTCCTTTCCATGGTGGTTTTATCCCTAACATATATTATTGTACATAGTAGGAAGGAAAGTTAGAGTAGTGGAGGGCAAACGGGCCAAGTCTTTATGGCATGGGATGCGGAATGCCGATGCCAGGACGACTTACTTTCTATACTATACTACTTTGGAGTTTGTTCAAAATGAAAGGAGAAGGGAAAAGAAGGGCTAGGAAAGGAAAGGATGCCGTCTATCGATTTGACTCTTGGGACATAAGAACGCACGCGAATCCGAAAATGAAATCCGGATTCTAGACTGGCACTCTCTTTTTTTCCTATGTAGTCTTTTTTCCCTCTTCACTCAACTACCCCTTTTGGCACATTCGCCCATCAACTCAAGTGGAACCTATCAGATTCCAACATCTTTTTTTGGAATGGGTCTTATGGAAACAAATCCAAGCGCATTCATTTTAATTTTTTAGTAGCAAAATCATTCTCACTACCTACTTCAATATTTTTTTAATACTACGTACGTACTTAGCTACGAGTACGACGACACGACATGGCTAACCCTTCCGTGGATCTGGGGTCTATAGGTATTCTTTAACATTTAGAAAGGTAAGGAAAGGTACACAGAGTTTAATTCTGAGACTGAGGTAAGAATGGAGGCCGATCTAAAGAAGTGACCCTTTTGGGACACTCTAGACTCAAGTAGTATTACGTATAGAATGGAATTGTATTTTGGAGTTTATAGTTGGTTTGCGTGACAATGTACGCACACGGCACGGGTCTCAAACATCATAGCTCCCTTAGGGAACATAGGATTCAAGAATGAGATCCTTTCCCTCACTTCAATCCAACATACAAAAGAATACGAAATACAATCCTAAGTAACAAGAACAGAACAACTACTACGTACACATTCGACAAGGTAAAACCGTACAAGGGTACTTAGCAAAAACTTTAGGAAATGATAAACCCTGGGAACTTAAGTAAAACTAAATAATTAAAAAGAAATACATAAAAAAAATTCAAACATCTCAACGGTTTGGACGACGAGGACCAAGTCAGGGTACAACTTTACAAGGCAATTAACAATGAAATTATACAATGGGAAAAGTTTGTGGTGAGGAGGTGAACGTACACACTTCACTGCGATGTGACTACTCTTTCGAGTGATTATAAAAATGAGTGGACGAAAAAAAAACTTGAGTTAAGTTAAACTTAAACCATTATCGTCAATTACGAGTCTGTCATTACATTGAAATTGAAAACCGGTATTGTTACTGTCTATTTTGACAGAATTTTATGATACGGCTCCGACAGTTTAATATGCACCGAAATAATGAATTCATTCTGCTCATATTAAATGCATATTTCGTAACACGTAAAGTACTACGTATCGTTGTTCCTACCATGCCCGCCCAAATAAAAACGACAATTGATATTATCAACAATTAAATTGCGTAACATTATTCGCACGGAATCATCGGGTCTAAGTCATCATAATTCCATACGGATTATCTCATAATGAAAAAGAAAATTGAAATTGAAAGGAATTATAATAATATGACGATTGCGTGCACTCCACTGCCTTCGTGCAATGCAAACAAGGCGTAATTGAATAAATCATGAGAATGATTGTTACCTGCATACAGAAAATAGTACACGGGAAAAAGAAGGAAAAAATAAGGAAAGCTGGATGGGTAGCCGTGTACTTCAATTCTCAAAAATGTACGGAGATAAAGTAATTCTGTGAACGATTATTGTCTTTTACGAGTAGGATTTTTAAAACGGTAGGTGAAACTTCTTTCCTTTATTTGGCCCTGAGGAAGAGTACAGGAGCACTCGGAACATTTAGTGAAATTAAATCGGCAACCTTTGCTAAAAATGTACTCTAAGATTCTGTTGGCAACAATATGTTGCATACTCCATGATATGAATGAAATCAACGGTGATAGCAGGGCACCAAGAACATTTGTTGGACTATTGAATAAGTAATTCCAACATATGAAGACTAATCTAGAAAAAAGAGAAAAAGGTAGAATGAAATATTAAGTACAAACCTTGTTCAGTCCAATATCCAATGTCGTCCATCCAAGGAAAGTCGTACGTCCTCTACAACAACAACGTCACAAAAAACAAGGACACACATTATTACAAGATTTCAAACTCTTGTGTGCACTCACATGCACTTTCACTGCGGGTAAACCCCAACATCACACATTTCTGTGGGTTTCATTCCATACCCAAATAATTGTCCACACAAAAACAACAACTCCAATCAACAAGAATTTGGGCAAGGGTGAAAGTGTAGATTAGTGAGAGTGTATTAATGGTGAAAGGAGTTTGTATTATTTTTAAAAAGCGTATTAGTTTTAGGACAGGAGAAAAGCGGAGCACTAAGGACAACGACAACTACGAAGTTCACAGCTCCATATTATATCTGTTCTGTTTGGAGTGGTAGTAGTAGTAGGGTTAGAGCTAGAGCTAGTGCCGCACTAGAAAGCCCTTGTGGAACGCAAATATATAAAATGTTCTAAGGCGCAGACAGACACGATAGAGGAAAATGCTATTGATGATGCAGGGAAAGAAGAAGAGAACTGAGAGACTCTCTCTCTCTCGCCTACAAAACTTTCCTTTCTCCAGCTCCCTGCCTGCTTTTCCTTCCCTGGGCCAACAACATCAACCAGCCTTTACATTTTCGATTACATTGCACGCAGAGTTTTGGAGCATTCTCGGAACGAAAAGCGGAGAGAACGTTCAGGGCAACCCCGAGAACGAGAACGAAGGGAAAGTAGTCCGTGGAAAGTTCCGCTCTTTTCAGAGTAGAGGTCGTTCCGTCTCGAACATACCCGACTGACTCGAAATCAGGCGTAGTATCAGACCAGATTGGGGGGGGTGGGTTAGGTAACTAACAATATCTTCAAAAATGAATTTTACATTTTATTCTGCTAACGCGAGCAGTTATGTTCGAGTTTCACGTGTCGAGGATATTTTGCTTCAAGACGAGAAATTTGTGTAAAATTGACAAGGCCGTTGAGATTCTCAACTAAGAAACTCATTCCTAAAAATTGGTTTCCTTTAATTTTCAGACGATTGAAAGGACGAAGTTTTTATTCCAGTTTGATAATTGCGCTGTATAAACATATGTAAGTTTATGGATGAAGGATTCCCGGTTGTGCATATGATCTTTTTGGGAAAAATTGAGGAGGGTTTGTGTTAATACCCCAAGATGAGCCGACTTTTCTGAATGGATAGGGAAAGTTAACTTACCTACTTACTTAGAATCTGAATTGACTGTACTGTAGTGTAGTGTGTACTGAGGGGTAGAGTCATCGTGAATGATGACTTGAGGCAGCGGAGTCGAGTAAGAGTACAGTGCAATTCAATACCCGGGAGAGTTTTACGAGAACATGAGAAAATTATGTCTGGTTCCCTTGGAGAGTGTTGAAGGGCGGGTCTGAAGAACGGCTGCTTTCTTCTGATGGATTAATAGGATGGAAAGTTAGAACAGAAAGCAGGACGGCATGTTCCCTTCCCCGCCCTTCTATAAAATGAAATCAATGAGAGCATGCATCTTCTGAGTCCATCCCAACCGTGAAATCCAACTTCACACAGAAACCGGGGACACACAACCCATTTCATATTAAATATTCAGAGCTCAATCGTCGTGACATGCTAAAATGACACCAAAGACACATCATTTGTGAATACTCAAGTATAGAGACAAACGGAATGGGATGGCAGTGCAGGTAAGTGCCTAATGTCCTGGAACCTCAGCTCCAGAATCAAACTAACCGACCAAACTCAACCGATTAATTGTCCACGGTCTGAAATGAAAGGATAGGCGACGTAGTAGCATACTACCTTACAAATGAATGCATACATCCTAGTAAAATAGTTCCTAGGGTCAAATATACTGTACATTGTAGAAAAGGGGCACTTAACGTTAATGGACTCTCTACAATCTCACTCACTAGACGACATAGGGTCATTATGTCGTCTGGAATGAAAATTATTAAGATTTCACGTAAAATTTTAAATTTTAGTACTGTTTTAAATTGCGAATGTGTGAATGAAGAGAATCAGGCGGTTAGTCGCCAGACTGAGACTCAGACAACTTGAGTTTGATGCACGAAAACCTAAAACGACCGGACTAAGTACTCAACTTTCCAACTTACACAATGACAAAAAGCAAGCAAAGAAAAAAAAAGTACAAAATGAGGCTGTGAACTACACGACGGGAAGGTGGTGAGGGAGTGCAGATGGTGAAAGCATTCAAGCTGAGGTTAAAGTTTTTGTGTGGACTCACTAGAAAGTACTGGGTGTCCCATAAATATGACAAATTTGAAGAAAGGTGAAAGTTTCATCACAATTCTCTAGGACGCACTAACCAATCGCTTAGCTTGCTTTCATGTGGCATTACAATTATGCAATGCCGTCTCGATTAGTACTGAGTCACCTTAGTACTAATAGAGACGGCATTGAATTATGACATAAACGCTACGAGTTGAATTTCTAATGATGTAATCTGAAAATGACAAAACTTTCACCTTCCGTTCGCCCGGGGTTATCGGGATGCCTCGTATTCCGAGAATGTAAAGAAGAGACAATTTTTTTTGAAGAAAAAACTTACTTCTCAAGTCGTTTCCAAAGAGTAAAGAAAACTTTGCGCTCTGGCAGGGCTTCGAAGGAGAATTTTTGATCGATTTTAACCCAAGTTCGATGTGGATTGACGGGGATTGATTCAAACTTGGTCAAACTTTCTTCAGCCTCCGGAAGAAGTGAAATCTAAAAAAAACGAGAGCCACACAGAAAATTCTTTAGTTTGGTTCGTACGTACGTAAAGGTGGCCAACAAATGAGATTAAATACTAGGAGGTCCGAGGAACAAAGATCGTGCCTTCTCTCAAACGTGCGTGCCTACGTGTATCACTATCAATGATCCAAATTCCAAAATAAACTTCGGAGAAGTATCAAAAGAAACACTGGCTTTAGTTACTCCTTCACTTCACTACTGCCCACAAATTACTCACAAACTACTGCGTAAGAGTAAAACTACTCTAGTTCCTCTGAGTAAATTGAAACACCATTTGGTTCCTTCTTTCCAGTTAATTTAGTACATATACTATGACAGGGCAAGCAAAAAGGCAACGCAACGTTAGGGGTAATATATTAGAGATAGGAGTATAGTTCTCACCTTGATTCCCAATTTCCATGATGACCGATAACAAGTCTGGAGGTTCTTGGCTTGAACAACTGCAAATAAATTCGTACAAGAGGAAGTCATGTAAAAAAGAATGAAGTTTCCACATTAGGCCAACCATGCGTTTCAATCGAGACGCTTCCCTTATCCCTAATTTTTAAGGGGTAGCGCCGTCATGAATTTATTTTGAGACCGGTTTATAATAATCTTGCGGTATTTTTGCATAGTAACTGTACGTTAATCGGGTTATTCGAGTGGTTAATTTTAAGTGGGCCGTGCGATGGATCTTCATAAGTACGGGTATTAGGGTACGCCATTCAGACACCATCGAAAAGAACATTTGAAAAATACAAGAGTTACTTTGACAATAGGGGGTTGGATGACTCCCAAAAATGAAATACCCACGCCAAACTTCACCCACCACTGGTTAGAAGACACAAACAAACGATTACAGCAGTAGAAGATTATATTGCAGGTGAGGGGCAGGGCAACTAATTAAGACACGCATTATTAACTTCCAAGTGAAATGGAGAAGCAATTTTCCTCCATATCAAGAGGTAGACCGAAAATGTGAGGTTCATAAGAGTCAAACCCTTAAGGCGTTTGAGTATTTCAGTTCAGGGATAGGTTAAAGTGATTATTTTATAGTGCGTAATACATAATACTGTGTACACCTGAGTAATATCAAAAATTCACAGGATACAGGAAGGACAGAGCACTCGAGTATTTATTTCACGGTTGGTTGAGTTTCTTATAAGAAGGGAGTACACATTTGCGAAGTGCTCATCTACTAATCAACTTTTTTTTATTTGC
>JAQGCB010001189.1:0-15687 GCA_034698835.1 Protaphorura tricampata | reverse complement strand
GGGGAAAATATGTTTACCCTTAATGAGACCTAACATATTCTTCAAATGACTCACTTTTGTTTATGACAAAAATCTTCCATAATAAAAGCAATATTTTTCGGCACATGTGCTTAATTTCATATTCAAGCAGACTAAGCCTTCTTCTTCAGTCGTAAATACCCATGGTTGACTCTGATGATTTCGTGACTCATTCCATGACACAGAGTACGTACGTATAAAGTCCACCCAAGTACTTTCACCATTTAATGCCTGCACTACGCTGCGATGCGATGCTTCATCCAATACTCACACTTTTTCTCATTTTGATTAAGCCAGGCGAAACGGACGGTTTGAGTTCCAAGTTTGAGGGTGCACAATAACAATGCTAAGGGTATCAAGTGATGCAATGCTGAGGTACCTCATCAATTTCTCACAAGGGAAACACTGTCAATGTAAAACTATGCTAGAATGAAATAAAAAATTTCTAGCAAATAATAGAAGTATTCGCTTTTGACATGTTCAAAAAATGAAGCATTTTTGAGTCGATTTTCCGAACATTTTTACATGAAAAATAGCTTCCTTGTCTGTGTCGATCTAAAATTGCAAGGACCGGCAATGTCACTAAAACCCTCATACTTCTGGTGTACTACTTCAAGGGTTTTGTGTGCTGTGTACATGTATCATCATTCTAACCCATAAATAAAAATATTGCATACAATTGGGATCAGTTACGCTTTGCAATAAATCCCGTGTTATGATTCGGCTGAGTTGTTTCGTACTGTAGCATTTGGGTTCTATGGTGTATAAAATAATATGCAATTTTGCTGATTTCCTTACACTCCAACTGGAAAAACAGCTGGATGATTCGCAAAACTAATTTGCAATATTATTCCCCAGGCGTGAGGGGGAGATTTTCATTATAATATTGTCTAATAAGGAGGGATGTTCAACTGTCGCTAAAATGGCACCGACGAAAAAGCTAAAATGTTTAAAATTAGACAATTCTAATCGTGGAGTAAAATTTTCTCGACATATCGGACTGAATTCGAGATAACCACTACAAAAGTTGTAAGAAAAATCTGATACCCTATACTTCAATCCATGCATTAACATACAATATGTTTCTACAAAGAAACCCGTGTTAGTCATACAGGGGTACTAGGTACTGTACTCTGATGAGTACAAGAATTCCTCTTTGTTCAATTAATCCACACAGACCATTAAACTAAAACTTGGGGAAATCTCCCCTTTCAAAAATCCAAATTGGTTCTGCTCTGACCTCTTTACTTACACGCTTCGTGTGACAGAATTCATCTTTGAGTGTAACAATCTGTATCATTCAGATTCCTCACAAACTAAACTTAGGGAATTTGGGATATCCCCTTTTTCTGAATAAGTGCAAGTGTGAGCAGCTGGAACTGGCCGATGCATGCTTGGATAATGGAAAATGCTTGAGTCGATCTAAATGCAGGGTGGTTCAGAGATATTTTGTCAATAAAAGATTTTCAACTAGGATTCACGGTTGGGGGGTACATGGGGGACCCTACAAGTCAGAAGTGTGATGTACCACTCGTTCTTCGTTCATGAGCACGATAAATACTTGGATTCGATTACTCATGTATTCGTAATCCCGCATAGGGTCTGAAGATGATCACCATTACTCACCAACCAAGCTCAACCAACCTCATTTTTCAATGGAATAAATTATAGAAACTATGGAATCCTTGAGTCATTTTAATAGTGAGTTGGATACATGGGGCTGTAAATCAACAGAAACTATTAGTCAACAGGGAAAGTAATTAAAAAACGAATGAATGAACGGCCAAGAAGAACAAGAAGGATTACTAATTTCTTAGAAAGCTATAAATGAGAATTGTGTCTATCGACCGATTTTAACTGCTAAAATATTCTTAATGCTGAAAATACAATGGATTCCGACAAATTTCGGAACCGATCAAAACCACAGCTAAAACATTCTTCCAATTTACGTATGCGTACATATGCGTGTGTATTGTGTAGAACAACGGAAACACCCATAAATCTGAAGTTAATTTCCAGGTGTGTGTAACATAAACAAAAGAACGTCGTTAGCGTTAGACGAGAGCATAAAATAATTCACGTCTGCCCTTAAAAGCCCACCAAATCACAAGCTATCTCATCCAATGGAACACCGAAGTAATTTTTTATCCATTATTTTTCTTCGAGTCTCGTAACTTTCACTCCTTTTGGATTTTACGAAGCACTTGAGAATTAAAAATGTGATGGATAGAAAGATAGGGGAATTTCTTGTCTGGTACTTTACGCACAACATAGTTTCTCATCGAATCCCTCAATGCAGTAGAAGTGGAAGTCCTGGAAGTGCAGGCGTCCAACGTAATGTATGGTTTTGGTCTCATCTGGAGAAAAACATGAGAAAGATGTTGTGGGTCTCTGAGGGAATTCAGGAAGGGTAAGTGGATCCGTGTAAGGGAAGTGTCAAGGGACGACCCGTGGACTCAGACTCAACCCGAGTCTCCAGGTCCACTCTCCACTCAACTGGAGAAAGTCATCCAGAACAATAGTAAGAGTTTCATTCGGGTCGGTCGGATTCCAGTTTTGATCAAATCGAAAGTAAGCAAAAATTCTGGGTTAGAATATTTATATAATGAATTGAATGCCATGAGTTGTGGGTTGAGCAGATTTTTCTCTGCTGAATCCTGATAAGAAACAACGACCTGGACCACAAATCTTAAGGTTCGGGTTCAATTTGTATCCGAACCATGACAAGAACCCGAACTCATATGAAGGGCTATAAATAGTACGTTGTACTACCCCAAATACTTACAACCGAAAAGGGAGAATGGCACGTGTCTTTCGGCCTTCTCCAGGCATTCCAGGCATGGAAACAAACTTAAGTATGGTGTTGAGTAACAAGGGACAATGTTCGTAGGTAAATTAGAAAAATCCAATAATAATGGGAGTGCAAATATTACAATGATTTTTTTTTGTACTTTTAGTAGTTCATATATTTTGCGTACACCTGACATGTCCCTGTTATCCAAAAGTAGAGTATGAATTTTCAAACAGGTCGGTATGCAGAATCTATAGGTTTAGACGCTCGGTCTAAAATTTACGGGAGAAAAGTGTCCCTTGTAAATACTAGCCTGTTTCTATTCACGAGCGGACGATCTCAACTCAAACTTGGCCCGGCCTTTTAAGCTGTTCCTTCTTATTAGAGTCTCCATTGTGTCTTAGACAACAAAGTAGGACGTACAGCTTGGAGGATAATTATCAAAGGAAATATAATTAAGTAGTACACCATAGCACGAAGAGCCCACCCACCATCGCATCCTTTAGAGTTTAACTTCTCTGGAGACAAAGACTTGGTCCTCTCATAATCATCTTCTCTAAATCGGTCAACGTCTTCTTCCTCAACAACCCGTTTATTCATACATAGGCCAGTCCATACTCCAAGGCATAAGAATAATTACACTCGTTTGTTGTTTGTTTTCTGGCTCAGTTTCATCACAGAGGAGTTTGAAAATAATTGTGAAATACACAAAAATGTTTTTATGGAGAAATATGCTTATGAATTATTCATTGCGAACAGAAAGTACCAGTCTTAATATTGAATTGCGTCAATTTACCAATAAAAATTAATTGCTCTCATTTCAGGCTAACTACCAGGTCTTGTTTGGTCATAAATCAATGAGCTAGAATTCACTAGTACTCTCAATATGTACAGCAGAGAATGTCGGCATAAATTGTACGAAAATCATGCTAAATTTACCAAATAATAATACCAAAATTAAAAAGAGGGGAGAAATTCCTTTGTGTCTGTATTTGAGGGAATACGATGTAAAAATTCTTTATTAACATCTGAATAAATGATTGTCCGAAAAAATTAACAGTTTATATCAAAAGATTAGCACTACTATTCGATACTGGCACCAGCTTGCAGATGCGATTAATTTTGCGATTTTGATATTAGTTAATTGTACCCGGTCGGATTTGGACAGCAAACGACATCATTCTCGAGTGAAGCTTCATCGCACCTGTACGGAAGGTAAGTCGTTGGACACATACTTCTCTGAGCACATATTTCTCCTGGACGATTACAAGGTCTCTGAACGTATGGTTCTAAATTAAAAATACATACAACAGAATTTATAAAAAATTAAGTTGAAAATGGCGAGAGTTTAAGAAAGTCAGAGGTATTACTATCTAAATCAAAACTGAGTGCATGTGCACCAAAGACCAAAAGTTAAAGTGCATTTCTTTTACATACCTGACAAAATGGAGGAAACCAGCATGAAGAAAACACAGGTTAACAGTAAGAACTTCATTTTCGATTTTTTACTAAAAATGTTAAGTAAGCTTTTTCTTAGTAACACAGTATTTGTAAGAGTACGAATAAAAATGTGTGCCTGCGTGTCTGTCCTGAAATAAGGTCAAGTTAGAAATGAAATAAGATTAATTCCGAAAGCGTCCTTTCAACCCTAATCGTTGTTTATTACGACTTTAGCAGAGCAGAGTAGAGTGAGTAACACAATAGGTCGTAAAATGAAGTTCTTACTCACGCCGCACCGTTTTATTAGAATGAATAATTGTTCCTAGAAAACAATTCGTCAGAATTCATTGATTCATTTATGCGAAGTACAAACTGGAAACTATTGTTGAAGGAATCATGCTCAAAATAACAATTAGTCAAGTCGTATAAATGTGAACGACTAGATGAGCAATCCTATAATCAGTTAAGTTTCAAGGTTAATGGTACACATGTGCTTCTTTATTGAATTCAAATGTGATTTTTTTTGGAAATCCTACATAGATTTCGAAGGAACTTGAACAGAATTGTACCTGGGGTGCGCGGTCACTCTATATTCTGGAAAATCACAGCGACTGACTATAAAAATAAACATAACGTATTTGTTTTCACGTTACACATTAAAACCCGAAATGCAATTTGTAGGAATCGAAGAATGAATGAATAAAAACAGTTGAAACGGAAATAAACGCACCCGGGTTCTGGACTGGACCATACGCAATACGGGAATGACTCTAATACAATACAATCCAATGTTATAGTTTTTCTCAATTTCGAGCAGGAAATCGCTTTTATCTGATCCTCATAAATTATTTGAAGGAGGGAGAAAGAAGCGGAACACATTATTCGTGTCTTCACACGTTCGACGCTTCCACGTTCCCCCTCGACACTTCCACCGTTGTTGCAGTTGCATTGGCACTGCAGCGTTTAGAGTCACAGTCACAATAAGAAGTACTCGGATTTTCCATTCATCCATGAGCATCATTTGACATTTGAGTGCCCATGTATGTAGGATGGGTGCGTGGGTCCAATGTCATTACATTGCACTACAATCCAATCCATTATTCAAAGAAGTACAGTACAGTAGTTGCACTTGCAGTTTGCAGTTTGATGTCCAAACTCCAAAATCTCCCCTTTTTCTCTGTCGTTATTGGATGAAAATAAAAGGTTGATCTTTTTGGATGAAACAATCCTTCCCGTTGTTCCCTGAACTCCATTCATTCACCAAAATTGAGTGTCGGATTTCAAATTCAAGTCGTAAACTGTGTTAATTAGGAAACATGAACGTGTCCTTCGGGGGAAATAGACACGATTACACTATTTCGATTTTAATGCAAGATGCTATGACTATGACTAGGATCAGATATCATCAGATGTGTACTTCCGTTTTTATTAAATTTCTCGAATACTTCTCGCTCAATATGCAAATTCCAGGGAATGGTTTGTTTTCCATGCTTATGGTTCACTGGACTCAAATAATTGGAACGAGATTTATGTTTTGTTGATTCTAACAAGAATTCTGCTGCTTTTTCAGCCCTACACAAAATAAGCGTTAAAAAGTTATGAATAATACTCTTAATTTTTATGTGATATGCTTGTATACCAGCAAATTGACTTTATTCTCAAAAAATTACATTGTTAGTTACTGTTTTAATGTATTAAATAAGAACACACGAGGCCCACGTACGTACACATTCGGGCTTGGGGTACATGATGCATTAAGTACATTTCGTTTAGTGAAAGAACAACAAAGAAGTTAGAATATTTTTCATTGCCACAATTGACTTTCATTTACACAATAATTTTTCAAATTCTTGATATGACGTCAAGCACGAAAAAGTATGACAAGTAAACCACAAACTGACACTCACACCCGCCTAACCCGTGCGGCACAGATTTGAGAATTCCTTTGGATTTGGATTGCTGTAAATGGAGATACACTGGGAGATGGTTTTAAGTAATGAATAATCATCATACGTCATATTTCTAAAATTAACTATGTGTATATTAATTTATAACTAAACCAGGGTTGGTTCTAAGAGATTACCCTGACGTTATCCAGGCAGTTGAATTTGTCTGCTCATACGGGAATTTGTAGAACTGACTTCATCCATTTTGTGTTACTCATAATTCATAACATTCATTATGCAAATATTTAATGCGAAATAATTAGCCATATACTACTAGTACTCTAAATTACGTAATTAATTTGTTAAATTAATTGTCTTAACAGGTGTGTAGAAGTCTAATATGTGCTTATTTAAAATATCGAGAATATAAATGTCTTCGTGACTTTTATACGTATAGTGCTATTTAACAAAGTACGTAAGTACCTTACAATTACAATTAAGACTGTACCAGGTGACTGGATAAATGTGACATTTGAAATCGGATCCTTCCCAATTCATATGGGACATACAGCCGATACAGCATGGACAAAAATTACAATCCCTTCTAAATGCATTGTGTGTGCAGAAAAGCAAAGACTGCTCCTTATGCCGCACCCTGTATTCGGCGTTTTATGGGATCTGGGTTTTACCCGGCTTTATCAGACTGGTCGCTTCAAAAGAAAGGATAATAGTTCCATTAATTTTTGGTGGGTAAAAATGTTCCTGAATATGTGTTCTTTATTTTTCGGGAAAAACTTTTAATTTCGCCACATTTCGCTCTTGGCTTGAAGAAAACTTCTTCAGTTCAAAAAATTGAAGGGGAAAGTTGGAATTTAATTTCAGACGTCCAAACAAGACACAACCACGTACGAACGACATGCACCTCAAGTTACTTCACATCAAGTCATAGTTAAATAATTAATCACGGACTTTTTCTTATATAGTACAACCACACGTACGTAAACATCTGTATATTACAGAACCACTTATTTATAATTACTTTTTTTGTATATAATCTGATGAGGTCAACATGGTAAAAAAGAGATGCTGGTTGGTTTCTAGTTTAAGATTAAGATTTCTTTGAGAGTTTTCAATTTGAGGAATGGTTATCCACAAACAACATCACGTGAGTCACGAACGACAAAGAATTGTACAAAGATCTTGAGAACTTGATAAATGAGTTCAATTCAAATGAAATGAATTCAAAAGCGTTCAAAATGTTTGTCCTTCATAGAAGTTGGAGCATGGAAAATGTCTGTGGCCGCATAATAACTACTCTCTGAACTCTTTTTGTGAGTTGAAGGAATGGTTGGTCGACGAATATGTGGGCTATTAAAAAAACCTAAGGTGGGTGCTCCTACATTCAAATTTTGTTTTGAAGATGTCGTCGTCGTGAACAAGGAACCGGGACTATTGTTTCCATTGTTCACATTTGTAGAGGACCCGGATTTGGGTCTTAAGGAAAACTGGCGATGTTGATAAGAATTCACTCCTGGAGGTGGAGGAGGGAGAATCACGGGGTAGCATTTTGGCTTTGGCGTCATTGTTGGGGTTGAGGGTTGAGAGCGTTGCTGTTGGGGGAAGGAAGTCAGCTCATCATGAATGCTTCGGACGCCCATGAAATCTACAATTTTAGAGATAGTCAAATATTCAATAGTAAAAACGGAGACCTTCCTTAAACCGAATATTCAGAGCTACAAATTTAGATAGGCCCAATTTTTGGAACAGTTAATTCTAGTCAGACGTCAATGCTACTCGACGCGTTTATTCGTATATTTCTAAAAATGGACTAACCACTGAAATCCCCAGCATGATTTACTCGTTGATACTTAATTTTTCTGTTAAAGTTGTCTCGAGTAGCCCTTTTGGTAGTAGATGCATTACAATCATCATTTCTGTGTGAATTGTTGTAACCATGAAGGCTGAAGACTAATTCGTGGTACAAAGAGTCATCACTTTCTGTGGCGCCCCCATGCATCGTCCCACCCCTTGAGTCGCATAATGCAATTTTCCCCTTGTGAGTTCCATGTTTCTTGTCTCTACTCGTCCCATTGCCCATCATGTCATGTGACTTTGTATTGTGACTGGAGTACTGTCCTTGTGACCCTGGGTCATTTCCATTGTTTCCAAGGCCCATAGACATGGACTTAGGAGTCAGACCTAACACTGCAACCAGTTTTGTATTACGTCGATTTCTGCGCAGGACGTAGCATACAAGCGTCACGACCGTCAGCACGACAAAAACAGAGAGGGAGCCAACGATGAGGCCAATCAAAGCTCCATGGCTTCCAGTTGTCCTCGAGTTCGAGTCAATTCCTGTGAATTTTAGAACGGCCCATTATAAAATTTAAGTTGTCGTCTGGACACGAAGTTCCGAAGCAAGAAAGAGATGGCATTTCCTACGTCAGTTATTTGTCGATTCTTATCCTTACGGAATCCCGAATATCTCGATTTATTTCAAAATGTCAAAGAGTTGGCACATGCAATCCATTTCCTTTTTTTGAACCGTAAGACAAGTGGTTAAGTGTAGACTGGTTCTTACCTCCTTTTGATGATTTCGCATTCGATTCAGATGAACCTTCATCTTCTGGGCCATCCTGGAGGTAATTGAGCATTATAATATCCTCGGTCACATTTCCAGTGAAGATTTCTAAAAATTACAAATTAAATACACAGTTTAGTCCCGGCTCTTTTCATATGATAATACTTTGAAACCCAGTGACTTTGTATCTCGGGACCTTAAAGTCGACCTTGCCTTAATCAATCGCACCCTTAAATCAAATTGTGGTCACAGTTCCACCACCAATATCAAGCATTTTGTGATTTTGATATACGAGAGAGTGCACCTTAAGCGTATCACCTGGACCCAACATTCAATATTTATTATGACAATTAACTATCACAATAGTTATTTGTCATTTACGAAATCCGAAGATGAATTGAGGACTGATGGGAGTTTTCCACATTAGACCTTGTAATAGAAGGTCGTACCATAAACCTAATGTAATGACGTCTGGACTTAGAAAACCGATCCATAATTACCACTTGGTGGTTCTCCAGTCCAATTAGAATTGGACTCCTTTGAATCACGATGGAAAAACTGTCGGGGAACAGAACAGTAGTGCTAGTTTTGAAAATCCTGGGTTCAGTGTCCTTCCCAAATAATACG
This sequence comes from Protaphorura tricampata, assembly GCA_034698835.1. Lineage (NCBI taxonomy): Eukaryota > Metazoa > Arthropoda > Collembola > Poduromorpha > Onychiuridae > Protaphorura > Protaphorura tricampata. Next base: position 6,344 of record JAQGCB010001189.1, on the reverse strand, counting down.
GACAAGGCCGTAAAAAGAGACCTTAATCGTTAGGACATTAGAACCCCTGCGCCAACCAGTAAAATGAGTCAAATTAATTTCAATTAAGAACAACTTCCTTTTCTCTGGTGTTCCGAGTGTGGTAGCGTGGGGCTTACCACGCCACGCTATGGTGGCATGAGGTGAGGCTTCTAACTCCTCTACTCTACTCCTTCTACTCCTAGGAAGAATTATTTCTTCTAGAAACTATAACACATTATAGAGACAGGATAGCTCACTATTTAGTCCCATAAACTAGAATCTTACTAATGTTGGAGTGTTGGAGAAGGGAGGGGATGAGTCGGACAGTTCCCATACACATAGAAGGAGGTTGACGTTGGCTGGCATGCATTGAGAACATTATCTTTTTGGGAAGAAGAAACTGCCCCGGGAAGAAAGTGAAGGAAGAGAGGGAAATCAATAACTTTCACTTTAAGATGTCCCAAGGGAAATAATAGAAAAGGAAGTAGGAAAAGGAAGGAAGTGAATGTGAACTGCTCGACTGTGGAAACTGAGCTGGAAACTATTAAATTACCCTCACCAATGTTACTTTTCTCCCATAATGTATGTATTGAGGAGGAATGAATGAGGTCTTAATCTTAATACTACTTACTTACTTACTACTCCATTCCTTCCTACCTGGTAGTTACTATAAGGACTTGTCACGGGCAACAAGTCAAATCGGCCAGGGGTCGCACCACGGCCAAATTTTTATGTCATGAAAAATGCACACATTAATTGACATTCGCGATAAAGCATCGGTATTACAGTTAAGCGTCACAGCGAAAAAAAAACACTCGTATGTAATGTTTTTGCTCGTTACGATATTTTATGGCATTTGTAAAATCAAAATGCCTTCGAAATGTTTCACCAAAGTGAATCAACAATAACGATAAGCCTTACCCGATTTCAACTTGTGACTGTGACATGGGTCCAAACTTAACCAGTCTCTTCTTTCCTCATTTGAAAACGTAGGTGCTCATATATTCAAGTATGTACGAACAAACAGGAGATACAAGCAAAATACCTTCGGGGTTTGAGTAACTCTCAGTTTTATTTTCTCATCTCTTCCCTGCCCCCGAAAGTTTTTTTTCGACCGAGTTTACCCTACTTTCACGAAATTAGTACACATTGCTAATTTCCTAGCATTTACTTTACATAGAACATGAAGACGAGTTATGCCCGGATTCACAGTAGAGTGGGTTAATTAGAGGAAATTAGGGTTTGGGAACAAACCACGGAAAACTGCTTTGCCCAATCACATAGCGTGGGAAGAAATTATCTGGTTCACGCCCACACCGTGTAGCGTGTAAAAAAATAAGGTCAGATTGTTGGCATTCTCTAATAGTAAAATAAGTCGACAATTTTCCAGAATTAATTCGTACTGCCATGAATAGTTTCGAAAACTGGATATTTCTGGGTTTGGCCGAATTATTTTTGACATAAACGAGGTGACTCTTTTTACATGGAACTAACAGTAGAGGTCGCATTGAACAAGGGAATGAAGTGCAGATCGAAACAACAGTACAGTAACGGACCGAGTAGGAATTGAACCAGTGATCTCATGGGATAAGGCCGAAGCTAACGACACACCTTCCCTAAACACGGAACCTTATTCAGAATTCTGGTAATTATTGTAATGATACTATAGAGAAAGTTGAAGGAACCTAACCTGAGGAGAAGAAGACTTCACTGAGAAGAAGCCAATGGTTGGCATGGGTCATCTCAAGGCGAAGGGAATTGGCGAGACGTCCCCGGAGTGGGACTGTGACGAGTTGGGCTGACTCATTCTTCATGTCTCCTTTGGGGGTCCAACGGAGTGGAAACTCTGAGAACTTTTGTCCATCCACACTGAAGTAAATGTCCAGTGAGGCAAAGACCTGTTCACAAAATGGAGGGAAAAAAATCCAGACTTACTTTTAGAAAATCTCATACTCTGCAAAATATTACATGCAAAAAAACCATGCAATTTTCCACACCAATGATTTTTTTCATTTATTTCCAAATCATTTCCGCTCATTAGGCCATTAAATACATATTTGAGCATGTGAAGGATTTCTTCCATTGTTACAAAAAATAGACTTAATTATACGGCTACTATGAACATGCACTCCATATGGACAAATAGAAAATTGTTGCATTATAATGATCAAGTATTTGACGAACGATCATTTGAAATATTCTTTCGCGAAAGATTTTCTAATGTGAGGAATTTAGTTGAAATGCCTGAATTGGCAAGACTATAAATATAATCCTTACCTGAGCTCCCTGAGACACTAAATTATTCACATGGATAGAGACTTGGTGGAATGCACGTATCTGGTCAAACTGAAAGCTAATTTTGATTGGTTTTGATTGATTGTCCCAACCGATCCAGTCGCTTCCTGTAAACACAAAAAAAATATGATAAATTAATTAGACCGTTAAGTAAACAATGTCATAAATTCTCCAATATGGTGGGGTTCAATAATTACGGAGAATTTTATTGATGACAAAATTATTAACCTCTCTTCGGAACACAGCCTTTCTGACTGACTTTCACCACTTTCTCCATAAGTGTCACTGGAGAAAGCTGGAGAAAGGCCCAGGTTGCATTTGAGCCCAGGGTTATAAATGGGTACAGGATTCTATTCGATTTATTTAAATGGTATTTGTTTGTACTGGAAATCACATAATAGAGGGCGACACACCCTTGGGCACGCACAATGCAATGGAGGACGTGAACGCGAGTGCATTTCCAGTGTTTCATGTAATCAGATCTGTGCTATTAGCAAGAGGATTGGGAGAGATGGTCCATGTGCTTCTTGCCTACTATGTGCTATATGTGTTGGACTACTAATGCTCTTAAATTTAAGGAAGAAAACAACCATTTATTGGTTTCCTCACGCCTCATCATTACGTGAGTGAGAGTGAGAGAAACTCAACTCCATAATTCCGTATGGTGTGGATGGAAGGAGGGGAGAGCTCTTAACGTAATTAAATCTAATTGGGACTCAGTTCAAGCTCCAGAACCTTCAAATTCAATTAAGCCCAAGACCTAAGTTTCCTACACCTTTCCAGGCCCAGGCAGGGAATCCGAAGCCCAAACCCAAGCCCGATGCTAAGTTTCACTTTTCTCTATGGACATTATGTTATTTGTCCAAACTCAAACTCAAATTTCACAAAGACTTGCTCTCTCACTCCCGTTTATGCCAAACCTCACTAGTGTCAATATAATGCAGTGTAGTGTACCAAATACCAATGCAAAGCAAGGTATGAGCTTTTCAATTTACTCCACTATGTAAACTTATGGTATTTGTCCAAACAAAGGTAGCAGCGAATGATCCGATTATAAATTCACTTCAAAGTCACAGGTTTTCATCTGGTTTTATCTATAACATTGCAAATAAGTGGAACTTTTCCCAAAATTTGTACAAATCTGACTAAAGGTCTCTTCATGAACGAGGGTAACATTATTCCTGGTTTAAAAGTAAAATCCAGCACTAAAAGTCTGCCAAATCCCATGCAGTGAATCCAAAGTCCAGTCAATATCCCTGTCAAGGCCACAAGACGTACGTACTTAGAACTGGTTTAACCTCTTGACAGATATACAACGCTTGAGGTCAAATGTCATTGACGAAAATTACTTGCGGGCGTAAAATGCCAATTCTCATTTTACAAATTTCCTTACAAACTGCAACCTTACTTCCGTTCTCCTAAGTTTGTCCATCTATAATTTTGCATTCCACGCGTTATCTGTAAGATTTACGATGTAACGCAGCATAAATTAATTCCACAAAGTGCAAAAAAAAACGTAGAATGGGGTATGTACTGTACGCACGTGAGGACAATTCGTATGCGTTGAAAGATCTCGTGTGATTTAAAGACCTTTAATAGTACCGGCGGTCGTAGCATCTATTGGAATTTAGAAAAAAGGTAGTAATTTCAGCACCTAGTCGTAAAATCTGAGCTTGGTTTAGTTTATGGCTATCCAGAAGTTGATGTATTTAAACTGGCGGTCAGATTCCAGCGGTAGACTGAAATGTTTATAGCGGTTCAAATGTAAAGGTCCTTTAACTCACTAAAGTACTATGCTGCGGTATTCAATTCCAAATTCTATGAATAAAAATGCTGCAATAATTTTGATACGAGTATTATTTGTACGAATAAAGAATTGTGTTAACCGCGGAATAGACGAATAGAGCTATATTTCAAAATACGTCAAAATACTTCGAAAATAATCTGACTCGTGGACTCCTTTCTCTCCACCTATGTTATTTACATAAAAAGTTACAGTCAAAAAACACATCGAACACGAGCCGATTCAGTTCCCAGACGATGTCATCCTCGGAAGTTCAATCAATGAGTTTGGCTCTTTTCAAAGTGAAAGCAAGTGCATTGAATTACCGACATCAAAGTCTAAATTGAGTTAACCTGACCTCTCTATTTGCTTCCCTTAGGTACATGTACATCTCAAACGTTTGTATACAGAAAAACAGACAAACTACTGTATTCGAGTCCTGCTACCAAGGGATAGGGAATGGAGGTAATCTCCACGGTAGTCAGGTTTTGTTGACTGACTCCTTCAATCCCCGAATTTTTCATTAAAGAACGAAATCCCCGACAAAGACGAGTGCCTAACATTTGGGCAACATTGCATGGCACTGCAGCACCGGTAAAAGGTTCGGTGGTTTACTCTAGCATCGCCATGGAATAACAAGGAAACCACTGTTCATGTCAAATTCATATTTCGTTAGCCATAAAAATAAAAAATAAATTAAAAAATAAATGCACGTATGTAATTATAAGAAAATGCCGTAGATTCCCCGAACAGTTGGGAAACTTCGACAACTTTCTTGAAGTTTGCGAATAACAATACCGGTCAAACTCTGGTCATCTCGTCAGTTGATTTTTGAGTCAATCTGGCATTTACATGAAAGGTAGGTTCCTTGTAAACAAATACATATATGGGACTAGGGCCACCAAACAACTCGAATGAAAACAAATTTCTGAGCACTGAGCTCCCAACCTTCTTATTTATTTACCGAAAAGAAAGACCAAGCTTTTGGCTTTTGGTTTAGTTTGGTTACGGTTTGGATTTCGAGGTAGAAAGAAACCAACAAAACAAGTTACCAGGAAAGAACTACATAGACCTGCCTAGCTGCCTGTACTCAAAGACAGATTTCGAAAGCCTTGGAAACTTAACACTTTGACTTTCTCAGAATACTTAATAATTGTCACTCCACACGAGGAACACTGTATGAGTGTAAAATTCAGTCCGTGTAATAAAATATTCTGCAATGCAGTAAAACAACTCTGATGCGTGCGAGGTTGAACCTTAAATATAGCAAAGTGGTAAGGGTTGCATTCAACATTCTCAATTCTTTTCAAATTAAAAGCTCATTTACTCCAAAATTGAAATCGACCCCATCATATTTTAAAAATTGAACGAAAAACCTTTCACCCATCCACTGCCCGCCCATGTCTCTTTGTTTAAAATTAAATTTGGTACTTTGACCAGAACGAGACTCAAGATAAAAACAAATACTAGACTGAAAAGTTCAAAATGCGTTGAGTAGTTAAAAAAAGCCCCAAAAAAATCTCTTCATCTTTGAATGAATGAAAACTCTGGTTGTTGTCTATTGTGTGCCAAACCCTTAGGAGTTTTGAAAAACTCTCTTTTTGAAAAGCATTCAGAGTTCAACTCACGACTACTGATTCTTTTCACTCGTGTTTCTCGTGTGTGTCTTGTTTGCGAACCATCTTTGTTCCTCTATTTCTACTTTTACTTCTACTTCTACCCCACCCCCCTCCCGCACACACTCCCCACTTCAATTTTTCAATGGGACTTTCAATCTCAAGTGGAAAACCACCATTAGTACAGTAAGGCTGGTCTGCGTCTGGGATGGGAGTCTGGTCCTTGTGGTTTCTGGAAACCATGCTTCTGTCTTGAAACTCCAAGATTACTTCCTCTTCTTTTTTTTCAAGATTGGAAACTCAAATGTGTGGCGAATAGAGCGAATAGAGGAGAACAGCATGGTACAAAAAAAATGAGTGGTAGCGCTCATGAAATGATTTGTTTTAGGATTAGTCTTTCAACAAGAGTTAGAGTCATAAGTCTTCAAAATAGAATTCAATCTGATTAAACTGAATCATTTTTATTTTTGAAAGAAATTGAATCAGAGTAGTGAAGCGTGTTTTTTTAATTAGATCGCGGAATGGACTTCACGAGTTTTAAAATTAAATATGCTGCAATACTTGATCAAGCCATAGGGGGAATGTCAAATAATGTCTATATGTTACTTTGCCAAATTCTTCCAATTAAAAATTCTTTATAATTCTTGATG
>JAQGCB010001188.1:0-15688 GCA_034698835.1 Protaphorura tricampata | reverse complement strand
GTGTCCAATAAAGAGAAAGTTTAATATACAGAAAGTGGAATAACACAGAAGTGTATGCAAAGGGAGTTCTAGAGTTCCTGACATTCTGGTCGCTATAGAGAGGTGTACGATATAGGAGAAGTTGATATATAGAGATTCCACTGTAGCTGTGCGTGCCAGTACAACTTTATATTTTGTACTAAAATCAAGATATTCTTGGAATTTAGATCAGTGTCAAGTGTTTCGGATTTGGGACGGTATTTTTTGAGGAGATAAAATTTTTTTATTATTTTATTATTCATTCGCACGCACGATGCATCTGTGAATCGGAGGCTTTTCTAACCTTGAAGAATTTGGACAATTCATTCATTGTCTGTTGCATTGTAATAATGTAATATACAATACAGGGTGGGGCAAAAGTAATCGAAAAAATGCTAGGAAGTCTCAGTATGTAGTGGCACGGGTCTACGTCTGCCTGCCGTTTTGCTGAGGTGGGATTCGATTCCTGGGCGTGGCAGGTTAGGTGGGTTCTAGGCTACATGGCATGAGTTTTTTTCCCAAGGGGTTTTTCCCTCTCTATATATGTCTACTGTCTCAACTATAGCCAAATTATAAAATCATGGCCGAAATGGGCTTTGTGTAGTTTACTTTCACTACTAGTTAGTTAGGAATACGTGATATTATGTCAATTTACAAAATGTATTTCTCTAACAATTATACAAAAATGTGTATATTTGTTGGCTATGAATTGAAATGTGAACTTTATTTTCAGCACCGTCTCAACAAAGACAAACGCATCCTGTAACGCACACAATAAAAATTCAAATGCCGGAAAGTAGCACTCCGAGCCAACAACAACAGCAACAACAACAACAACAGCAGCAAAGAATTCCAGCTTCTCAACAAAAAGTGGTGGAACCAAAAAAATATATGGGTGGAAATATTCCATCTCGATCTTTCAAAATGCTTCAAGCCATGACTGGTGAAAGTAACGATTACATGAATGCGAATGGTGAGTTTTGAATTGTTACCATACAAATTCATATGGGTTTTGCGGGCTATGGGCGGATGGGGATTTCTGCATTTTGCTCCTAATAAATTTTTTATAATGTACTGTTACATTAATAATAATATGCTTGAGGGTCTAAACGCTCTGCTCTATTTGTAAATTACTTTAATAATTAATTTGGTGCAAATATCATATTATTATACAGCTTTGGGCTCAGACGTTGGACCTGACCAAACGAATGTTACTGATACTGATAATCCGACCTCATTTTCCTACGCAGACCTTCCTTATGACCCTGCTGACCCTGACAATGTGTATTATTCTTATCCAGAGTCCTACCCTGTCCCTTACATAGACAATGAAGGAAATTATTTATGTGTTCCCCCTGAGAATTACCCCGGGGGTGAAGGTGATCAAAATGTTAATTGGGAAAGTTGGGATGCTTATACTTATTGGTACTATTGGTGGTACTATGCAAATTATTTGAGTGCGAATGGACATGTTATTGAGTATCCCGAAGGATGGGAATACCCACCGTGTGAACCAGACACTTATTGTCAACCTGCCGATCCAGAAATTTATATGCCTTCAAAAACATTTCGAAATCTCCAGAAATCTGTAGATAATGTTGATATGGAAATTCTTGACCCGAATCTTCCAAAGATTATAATTGGAGAAGACGTTGGAAAAATCCCGAATGGAAATAAGAATGTGGATAACTGTGATGAAATTGGACTTAATGGGAAAAAACAAGACTTAAAATTTGTACCGATGATACGTAAAGAAAATGTTGAGACTGTAAGGAATGAAGAGACTGAGGATGAGTCTGCTAATGAGTGTGATTCTTACTACAGCTCATCAGCTTTTGAAGGTTTTGTGGATGAACCGGAAACGCCGTCTTCCGAGGATGATGCTTCCACCCTCACAGATGAAACTCAACCTGTGTTAATTGAAGAATGTTTTTCAGAGCCAGAATCCCTAAGACATGTTCAAACTCGTTTAAGTACGATTGACGAGTTGAGTGAAAATGAACTTTCCTCTTCACCGAAAGTTAACCCGAGGATGAGAGTTAATGTCCCAGTCCATTTACTCTCAGAAGAAGATGAAGATGAATCTAGTTCCGAGTCAGAGTCTTCAACATCTTCTTCAGATGGAGACAATTCGAGTGCCAGCGTCATTGAGAACAAATCTGGGGAATGTGACACTTCAGTCGCAACAGGAACAAAGGAAACTGGGGATGATGACGATGATGATGAGAATGAAAATGAAAATGAGAATGCATCTTCAAATGATGAGATGGATGAAAATGATAATTTTGAACAATCTACCGTTACGGTTCGTTTACCATTAAACATTTCATTCGGAAAGTCCAAGAGCTACCGCGATATTACTACCGTTCTCGTTGGAGACAGCCAAATTGAAACAAAAGAAGGGCGGAGGAAATCGACTCCTGCAGAATTGGAAAAGACTTTTGAAAATGGAACAAGTAGAGAAAGGAGTCAAATTTTGAGTATTCGTGAAATTTCTGAACCATCGGAGGAATCTTCTTCATCTTCCTCATCATCAGAATGTGTTGAAACTGTCCCTCCAGTTTCCTTCACGATAACCCTTTCTCGTTCCGACCCTAAAAATAACAAGACAGAAGATGAAAGTGTGAGCAGTAAATCCTCTGAGAAAGTTGAGACTGACTCAATCAAAGTGGTTGGCCAAATGGAAGATACTGAAATGGAAAATGTTTCGATCCGTGAGGAAACCCAAACCGGATTAAGTGTAAAAGCTGACGACACTCTAGGCGCAGTCTTGGAGGATACGGAAGTAGAGCAGGAAAATGATGATGTAGACTTTTGGGGAGAAATAATAAATAAACCCTCGGAGCCAACCCACTTACCTGACTCATTGCATTGCAAGTCCAAAATCGATTTGAAGTCTGAAGCACTGAAAATAGCCTTAGAACCTGTACAACCCGCATCCGTAACCGCTACGGAACCAGATGATGTCCCAAGTACACCTAGTAGTACAGAGACAGAGGAGTCTGTAGACTTTTGGCAAGAGATTGGACAAGAGGAAATCGAAAGCCCAAAATCGATGGAAATAAAATCTCCGGAAGTGAATTTCTGGGAAAAGCAAGAAATTCGTACAAGTCAATTCAATATTATCGAGAGTCACAGGAGTTTTGAGCTCACAGAAGATTATCATCGGGAAAGAGACAACTCAATCCAATTACTCACCGTGTCTGGCAATGAGGAGGAGGAGATTGAAGATGAGGACGATAGTCAGACACAGATGACTTTGTCTGAAAATCATGTTCAATCACAAGAGTCGATAATCTCAGCGTCGAAATCAGATGGTGATGAAACTGAAGAACTGGGAAACCGAATTGAAAGGACTGGAGAGAATGAGGGCGAGGGTGATAAAACGAAGGAGGATAATAATAGTCCACGTCTATTCTCTGAAGATGAGGAAGGAAGAAAGTCATTTAGTAAAAACAGAAAAGGTTCTAATGGTTTCCGCCCCGTTGAGTCTCCAGCATCCCTCTCTGTCTCAGATGAAACCTCAGATGAGTCATCCTCCAGGAGTAGTGGAACCACAATCGGGAAACAAGACAAAGTTTCCCAAGACGAAGAGGACCCGGATGCTGGAGAGAAATCTGAACAACCAGTCCGAGAGAAAGAGAACCAAGAAAATAAACCTACGAAGACGACAGAGACTCAAAGTGACCCTAAAATTCACCATGTTCCAATTAAGCAAATTAATGAGACTACTCAAGAGGAATCTCATTGCATTCACATGCCTCCTGATCGAGTTGCTAGAGCTGAGACTCTATTATGGAGAATAGAGAAATTTCTTCAAGAGAGTTTGTGTCTTGGGTCTGAGGATGACTCTGGTTTTATGACCGATTTGTCCCGCCCCATTTCAGAGTGTGAAACAGACTATGATGTTGAGACTGATGTGGCCACTGCCGTGGCTGCAACAGAAAAGTTAGAGAAAAGTAGAAGAAAGGATAGAACGGTTGACAAAGGTTGCAAGATTTGTTCTGAAACGACAAGGATTTCTGAAGAGAAAGTATCTACGACAAAAATTACAGAAACGACCAAAACAACAAAGGAAGAAAAAGTTACAATGAGAGGACCGTCCACAACTGGGAGAAAGGCATTGAGTTACCAACGTGCAAAAACTCATTCTCGGCTCTTCCAACTTTTACAAGAAGAATGTGGACGAGAGGATGAAGATGAAGATGATGAAGAAAATGATGGAATGTTACAAAACAGTATCGATTTGATTGAAAAAGCAGTCGCGATTGAAATCGAAGAAGAAAAAGGGTCTAATAATACACCAAGAAGTCGGTTGATGACCCCACTGCCGATAAAAACGAATTTCCCATCATCAATGGACTCGAATTCAACGTCATCACCTTCAGGTTCTTCAGGTGTTTTATCCCCAACTTCTCCAGCACAAAGAGACCAACTCCTGGCTGATATTATTAATGAATTTCATTTAAGAGTTAATGACTCATCAACAGCAACAAATGTTAAAAGAAATACTAATTTTCCATCCAAAATATTCAAACTTCTACAAGAAGAATTTGGTGAAGAATTTTATGATACTTTTCATCGTGGAGATGACTTTCTCCAACTTTCACTGCCACCACAAATCACAAATACAGTTGAACTCAAAGTACAAGAAACACTTCACAAGGGAACGAGTGAGAGTGTGACCAAAAAGACTGAGAAACAGTCACACACCTGCCGAAAGAATAATAATTTTACAAAACTGAAAACAAATACTACTGCCAAAACCACGACTTCCACTGAGAAGACGACCAAAGTTGATCATCTGGAAGTACCACTTCGAATTTAATTTAAGTGATTCAAATAATATGACTTTTGTCATTCTTTTTCAACAATTCACTGCCAACTCCGCTCCGTCAACAACAAATTCAATCAAAATGCATTTATTTTGAACTATTATTCCTGTTTTACAGTTTGTTCGTCAGAAACATTTTACTATACTCCCAAATACCAATCCTAAATCTCTCTCTCTCCTTTTCATCCATCCATTTATATCGCAAGTCAAAACTTTACTGTTTGCCACTGCAAGATTTGCGAAATGTTTCGAGTCTACTACCGTATCTGCCTACAAATGTCACTCACTGTCGTTTGAACCAGGTATCTCATCTCATCTGAATTCCTTGTACACATAAAGTACTACTACAATTTTTTAACAAGAAATCATTCGTTAGCAAAATTTGGTTTTCACTACCACCCGTGGTAAAGTAGAGATTTTTTGCACGGTTTTTTTATTTTGCCAGAGTTGAACCTGAGCAGTTTAATGCTAAATAAGATATTGAGATATTTTTGTTGCATACCTCATTATTTGTCTGAGTTGATGCTGCATTTATTTTATTTTTGAATTCCTTCCTTTGTCTTCTGTCATCTGTCGCTGTTACTATTTTTTTTTGTGTAAATCCAATTTCATTCCAACCAAACATTCACCCCACTGCGTGCACTCCGTGTGTATAAAATACAAATGCATTTACGAGCAATATGTGAACTTCTGCAAATCAGAAAATGATCATGCCAGTCGTTGGGTGTTGTAATTCGTATTTTAAAAGAGAAATCATAAGCAACTCTCACCGATTTGAATTGAGAATTTTTGTAGTGTTTAAAAACTTAGAAGCAGCACTATGAAAAAAATAGCTTGACAAACCTGATACGGGTTTTGGGAAGAATTACAAAACATTCGTTTTGAACATTAATTCACTTTACTTTCTGTAATTTGGAATTCCAAATTGTCAGATTATGTCGAGTTTGATACCAGCAAATTCGTTAACTTCGCAATATTTAAGTTCAACGTTTGAAGTAAACTTCACCTTTACAAATGTTCATCGCATCTGAATCATTATTAACGTAATTAAGTGCGTATTTATGGGGAGCATTATTTTCAAGTGGCATATGATTTTATTCATTCGATAATTTCTCATGAGAAAATGTTGACCATTGCTAAAATCCCTTTCAGCCATCATTGTTCACCAAAGGAGATGAGATGAGATGAGATATTATTATTATTACGACAAATTGAACTAACGCTTCATCATTATTTTCCCATCTTTTGATAACTTGTCAAAATGACGCCACTTCTTTTGCCGATTTCATTCCTTTGAAAATTAACTCTAACCGTTTCTTGGATTCACTGATTAAAATTACACAATTAAAATTTGATCACTTTTAAGTATTACACACCCATTTTGTCCAGAGGTGCAGTTTGCTTCATTCGTTAAAATCTAATTTTTGTATTTACAGCTTGTTTCTATTTTGTAGTGAATGTATGTTTTAGACTTGCTTATTTTTATGCCAATATACTCATACAATAACTGAACACGTAGAATAATGTATGTATTTGGTTTTGAGCATCATTCTCCTGTAAATAAGCAATATGCGAACTATTGAAAGCAAGACTCATTCATTCCATATTTTCGGTGATAAAATTAATCATGAAGTCTTAACTTCAGCCCATAGTAATAATAAGTCTTTGCTACTTCTCCCTCAGAAATCTTCAGAAATCTGTGAAAATTTCTGAATTTTGTCCAGATATCTTGAAAATTCTGACAACACACGAGACTAGGATGTACATTACATTCAAGTTCTTTATACAGCTCGATAGATAACGAATCTACGTATAAATTGCCTTAACAAGTTCTCCACTATTTTGGCTGAAAGTATGACTTGGGTTGTTTCGTTTGACGCCATGCTGGGGCTAGGGAGAGTCAAAATGTTTATTTATTTTCAGCAAGCTGTAGTTGAATGGGGCTAAAGCCAAAAGAGAGTTTGAAAAGGGAAGTTATGTTTCCACTACAAGAATAACTCCTTTGAAAGGGAAAGGATTGAGAACTTCAAGACGACCCACCCCCGTATATCTTTCCCATTTCCTGTTTTAGATTGAAAACTCTTTTTTATACAATAATACAAACGGGAAGGATTCCACTTCAAACATAATCCAAACATTTTAAATCTGGCTTAGTAACTTTCTTTAGAAATAGTAAGCTTGCATATTCTAATTATCTTGGAATAACTATCAGCTGTTAGCATACAAAATATAATCCTTTTGAATTTACATTTACATTTTGAATTAATGCATGACCAAAACCCCTAGCTTATTTGCTTGCTGCCATATTACATAAATACAAACACTAGAAACTAATAATTTTTTCATCATTTATGATTGGGAGCTGATTTGTACTTAAAGTTTAAAATATTATTTTTAATTTTCAGCAAGTACCGGAACTTCTGATATGTGAGACGAATTGATGTTGAAGGAGAACATTGGGAAGAAAGCGGAATGTGAATCCTATTGCGTATATACTTATATTTGAGGAGTAAATAATTCAATGTCGATGACAAACCTTAAAAGTGTGGTTCGTTAAAATTTTGAGTGTTTGATGATTGCTTGAGCTTAACAATAACTTTTTGTTGCTCTCTGAAAATTGTTAGTTTGGTTAAATTATTATTACAGTTTTGGAAAATTGTACAGATGGATTTTTTTAAAAAGGAGGACATTTCTTGAATTTGAATTTCAAATAGTTCAGTGCAGTGGTTGTATCTCTGACTTATTCTTATTGTATTCAATATTTAATAGTAATGATAAATCATTACGGTTGTTTTTTTAGTAATTCTTAATTATGTATGATTTGAAGCACAACATTATTTGTGGGACAATAACAAATCAAGGGCTTCCTTTTTCTGGGCAGCCAAACTTGACAAGCAATATACGCTTGATCAGAGGTCTGGTTTGCTTTGGATTTTATTTGTGGCACCCATTGGTCCACATTTGTAAATGTAATAATCTTATCTTATAAGTGTTAATAATTTTACAATTATTGTAAAATGACTTTAATTATTTGATCCGAGACGTCGTCTCTGCTTGCATTCAGGTGCCTTATTAATGATTAAGCATAATTTACTCAGATATATTGAATTACGCAAACTTGGTGTGCTAACTAGAAGTGTGTGAATTACTGATTAAATACTGTATTACGAGAATGAGAATTAGTGGAAGTGAGCATTTGTTGTTTTTTCGGAGTCCCTGAAAGGTAAAGTATGTAGGTTGAATTGTACTTATGCACACAATGTTAAAAATAAAAATTCAGTAACTAATTTGTAAAACGCCAACTCACATTGAGATTTCAATTGCATACCGTTCATATGTATCAAATCTGTTATTCCGTACCAAAATACTTTCGGCAAACTTTTTCTCTACAGCTGTTACATGTTGCACTAATTAATCTTACGAATACCATTTTTAGGAAATAAGACCTATGGGAATAAGTATTAGTGATGTCAGAGATCACAGATGTTTGGATGACAGTGAGCCAACTTTTCTTTTGTAAAATGTGGTCTCTCCTCTCACACGAGAGTTCAATGCTCACAAAATCGCGAGCATGCACAGATGTCATCCTCATTATTTGGCAAATCACAAAATTTAATACAAAGTCATTCATTGTACTGGAGTTTATTTTTAAACTCACTGAAATAATCCACCTGTAGTGTTTCACGACTAATGAGTTCAATTTTCCTGGAAGTCATGCAGAAGGTTAAGGGAAACTCGGTGGGTTATTTCTGTATACGTCAAATCATTAGTGCGAGCGAGGTGTGGATTTGTATGGATTTACATTTTTTGAAATGTATCCAAGTGAAATTGAGGCCTTAAAAAATGATTGAACTATCCAAAAAAATCGGACTGAAAGTCTAACTGATCTTTATGCACAGTATGCTTAACGTCGACATGTATGAAAACGTATGGCTGATTATTCTGGAACTTTGACCGGATTAAGCAGTAGAACAGCAACGTACGTACAACAGGCTTACAGCCACTTTTCCATTAATATGATTAAGTTCAAACTTTGAACTTTCGCTTCTCCCGTGTCCAGTATTATCCGGATACACGTTCAGTTTCAATATAATAGTAAATATCCGGGTCATTCTATATTTAACAATAGGAGTCGGCTCTTTGAAGTTCAAATAATAAATCCATGCTTATTCCAGTATTATTCTGGGGATTAGAAATACCCCTTCCTACATGATCTACACAGAAGCACCACCACATTAGCTGTTGAAATAACCGTCTATAGCTGATACTAATTCCTTTCCTAGACGTCATTCAGAGCCCTAAATCTGTCTAATGAATTGAATTCGAAGAAAATCTGCTTATTAAAGTTCATACATAGTTATTTTCAGGTCATATTTTATGTAATGATAACTTGGATTTAGATTTTCGTCTTAACCTAACCTTTATGGCATTCGTAGGGCTCACTCGTGGGGATTGAAATCACTATGATATGGTGATATCTGATGATGTATTCGCATGTAGACAAAATATAGTCATGTTAAGCTACAACGTAAACAAAAGATTTGTGTCCGTGTTTACTGACGCTTTTTAGATTCTGAAAGGTGTACAGAATAGTTCCTTATAATTGATTGAATTTGATCGTAACAATTACAGATTGATAAAATAATGTGTAAGATATGCGCATGCGATGCTGGTGCTTCACATTTGTATTGTTGTCGAGCTGATCTCCTCAGACATCGAGATTAATTAATAACCAAGGACATGATCCTTTGTATTTGAATTCGTTCTGAACAACTTTTTAGAAGGAAATCCTTCCGAGACTCCCGATCACTCTTTCCGTTTCAGCTTAATTTCCCAAACCCGTAGTTTCAGTTTCTCCCTACGTATTTTTTACCTTCAATGACAGCGACCCTCCGCCAAGTTGAAGGGCAAGCAAAAATAAACACACAATTGAGATATTGTCTGCTTACCCTCGACGTGGAAAAGTACTGCATGACATAACTAGGGAAGGTTTTCGGATAAAAATCCTTGTCGTTGGTTAGACCAGGTACAATTCGTATTCAGCTTCAAAAATAAACCTGGGAATCATTTGTACTCTTTAAAATAAACTCACAAGAGTTGACGAAAGGGAAAGGACCGTTCTTGTGATTGCATTATTACATTGTGCCAAGAGTTTTATCAAAGGGAATCTATGCGAATGGATTTTTAAAACAGCATTATGTGGACCCATGAAATCAGCAGGAGTTTAAGGAAATGAAAAATCTTTCTTAGTTCAAATGGTTCATTGTCAATGCCTTGCCACTATGGTCATGGAGTACGTGCAACATGTGATGTTTGATGTTGATTGATTGACATCAAATCACAAGGGAAGGAAAATAATATACGTATGTACTACCTTTCCTTTTAAAACCAGTCAAAATCCATTATTTTGTACTTCACGGTTTGCCAAAATCGTTTGACGGATCATTCATTATAATCACAAGTCTTGTAACGAAATATCAGTGTTCGCATAGTACAGCAGCCTACAATATCCGAATGACAGATTGAAGATAATCTAATTTATGCTTCTATGCCTATCAAATGGTTACGAATAAGAAGTGATTCCAGTTTTGTGTTCCAAACGAACACTCCATGCAATGCAGTTACAAAGTTACGTTGAGACTTCTGGAAATGCAAACGTTGTCCAACACTTTTCTAGGGTTGAATGCAAGCCCAGCTTAGCGGAAGAATGCATGGTTTTGTTAAAAAATCCGATTTGACTCTAGACTCACCGTTAAAGTACAAACTTTGAAGAATTTGTAAAATTCATAGATAAATTCGATAGATATGAGTTCGAAATATTGGACAAGATATTTAAGACAAGCAAATTCTTGACTTCTGAGATCGAGTTAAAAAAAATCCGTTCAAATTCCGTAGGCATATTCTAAAATCGGGTTCTCCAGCTGAAGGACTTTCTCTAAAAGCATCAATAAACTGGACTAAATTAGATATTCAAACAAATAAAAATAAATATTATTTTTTGTTCAAGTTAACCCGTTAACATAGAGGTAAACACAGGTTGAGGTCATGTTCTTCTATTTATCCTACCTAACATATTCATACATTCAAAGGCCATCAGAATTCGAGTGTCCTTCATATTATTTAATAGACCGACCAAAGTTTGAAATGGCACGTGTTCAACGAAAGCATTCCATGCAATCGGAACAGACAAATACATGCACAAGTACAGATCGGGGCAAAGGTTTTTCACACTGCATTTGCAGCTAATTACACTGTAATGTTGATTGACTGACACATATTTCAATACAATACATATGTATGTAAATCATACATTCTAAATAAGCCTCCATGTGTTCAATGTCCATAAGTCCATGCTGACAATATTAAATCCTTTGCATCCAACTCGTGTTCACCTGTGCAAAAACCTTGAGAGTATGATAATTGTACTACTCAACGTTTCAAAGAATGAGAACGACAGAGATATGACTTTGATGCTACATTCGGCATTTATGAATTTCGGGGTGCACCCCAAAATACATGTCAAAAATAAGGTTTCACCAATTACCAATACACTACAAAAGTCTGAATGCGGAAAATATTAACAGATAATTACTCAGGAATCATCGTATTTTTAAATACGTTAACTATTAGCTGGCAAGTCTAGACGAACTTGCCTCGCCGAGTTTCTATTTTAACTTACTTAACTATTTCTCTATTAATCAAAAACGAGTCATATAAGATTGAAACCGCGAAGAGATCTGAGTGTATGGGTGCTCATTGTAAATGTTAACTCAAATCTCTTGACCTCGCATCACAAGTGTCTATAATGTTCGATAAAGTGTGTTTCTGAACTCTTGCGACACTGAGGGTGCATGAACTCTTACAATGTCACGTCATTGGTCAAGTAATTTTTTATTTTCAAAACAAAATCTATCAGTTCTTGACGGAAGTTGCGTAAATACTGATTCTTGATTATTATTTTTATACAAGCAAATAAATTAACGCAGTAATAGGTTTTCTCAAACTATTTTTAGTTTGGACTTAAACACGATAGTTTCAAAAGTGTCTAAAATATTGGACTCCGTCTTCGTCGCTAATGATTGAATGATAGTAATATGATTAACATTTTTATAGGGAATTTACAGGCTTTTCCAATATATCTCGCATTCTGCCATTAAAATATAACAATTTTGTTAGTTTAAAAAGTTGTCGCTACTTTTGTGGAGTATAAGCATCAATACTTTTCATCAGAGTACTAATATTATTCAGATATGCATAATGTTTGACTTTAGTATAATTTTTAGATTGTGCCTTGTTCTTGTTGGTGAATGAGTAAACTCTCAATGTTGTTCAATGAAGTTAGCTTCCAATCTTTTCTCCAGTTCCAGTTTAATCCAATGTTCGGAAAGTTCGGATATAATAGGACAGACTGAGTAGACGATAAACTGAAGTACTCAACCCATCAAACCAAAAACGTCATTATTCTCATGCAACCTATTCTTCTGTCCCATAAAATGAAGTAAATTTTTCATTATCTCTACGAATGCCGAATGTGGTGTACTCGTACTCTACTCTCCCAGGACGTTGATTTACCGCATGTCAACCATTATCCCGTTGCGTTGCATGGGACCGAAAATGTAAGGAGACAAGGGTTCTCTGTCTGTTAATATGATCATGGAAAAAACCCAGGCTTTGAATCCACCGAACCGAATTGAAAATAGCAATCCCAAAATGCAATAATGCCCCCGAGTTCACTTTCACACAATGAAAGGATTGCAGATTGTAGTCGCTGTCCTTGCAAATTTAATTTTGCAAAGACTCCCAGTCAGAATAAATCAATCTGGGATCCGAATCCCAGTGTGCAATATAGTCCTGATTTGGAATTGCACATTTTATGGGCTACTCCGTGAAATAAAATATGCACCCTTCCTAGGTCTGCAAACTCATGCCATAAAATGACAGAACCATGCACCATATAAAGCTAAATTATATTTTATTTTACACACCCGGGCTTTCCTCAAGGAATTGCCAAAACCAGAGGAAAACTTACTCTCGGAATCAGATGTCGAGTGTGAATTGTGAATGGCAAAACCCCTGACTGTTTTCTTTGGTGATGATAAATGAAGGAAGACAAAGGCGTTTGACGTCATTCGAGATCCCACCGAAATGGTTGAATGTCATGTCATATTATGAAACATCAAGCTCAGGCCAGGCCCAAACAAAATGTCTTGACTATAAAAATATCCAACAAAGATTTTGTCAGAATATAAATAGTGCCAAGAGAGAACATCTGTGATGCAAAAGGTCTGTGAGGGCACCTTGCCCTTTATGTCGCCAGCAAGATGATCATTCGCTATTTCAATTTTTCATAAAAATTTGATATGCTCCGGGACCTGGGACTTCCTTTCTTAAAAATTTAAACATTTCTGTTATTTTAAGCCATGGGACTAGTAAAATACATTGATCAGATTTGGTAAAACTGTTCAATCTTTGATTTCCAAGCTCAAAAGAAAGATTCAATTTCTTCAAGTGAAAAAATGTATCATTTTAAGCCTATTTTCTGACTTGACTTTCTCTTGACTACGACATAATATTCTTCAATACTGCACATGTCGTATTTCTCAAGTTGACTGCCTTTTATTCCACACAAATGACAGTCACAGCCCATTGCAAATTCAATGAACTGTCAAAGTTTATTTTTATTATACAAGAAAGAGGAGAGGCTCTTTGGTAAGAGTACGACATGACGCCCGTCCGTCGTCGTTGCCGAAAGTTAGAACACATTAGACGTTTAGGAAATATTATTATAGGCAGTCACTCCAGAATTGTTAGTCGTAGTCAGGGACACTCTACTTCAGGGCATTTAAACCGTGTCTCCTTACTTTGTCCAATGTCGCCATTTCCCTTCGAGTAAATTCAACACTTTTAGAAACAACTTTGCTTCGCTACCATTATTGACGCTCTCAAAATGTCAGTTTGAATGAAGTGTGAGAACTTCATTTGTATTGCTTCAATTTTTTAGGGTTGGCCGCTCTAATCACCACCGTCAAAACTTTAAATGAGACAGCTCTCAAAGTAACTTGAGTGTACTATACGTTATTATCATCGTTCATGAAGCCTTTTTACCTTGTCCAAGTTGGAGCTTTTAACTAAGGTTTGTCGTAAAACTAAACGCATGGCACTCCATTTTCATTTGGCCTGCCTGTAAAGGGAAAGTACTCCTAATACTACGTGGTACAAGAAAAATTTGGTAAAAACAACTCCCACACATTGTCTGTCGGAGGGATCGAACACCCAACATATTTAAGGAGGTAGGGGATACCGGTTTCCTCTGCCACTCTGTACCCGACTGACTTTGATTAATAACCATTGATTAACGGATAGTTAGTGAATGACAGTTGGCATAGTCAGCATTTTCAGTCAAACTTAGACGGTTAAAATAAACGAAGTGAACCTATTACTTGTTTAATGATCAGGTAGTATTTGCTAAATTTGCTTATTAATATTTTATAATAAGCCATTGCACGTTCTTACGTAATTTAACTGTATTGACTAGGTTGTCGCCGAGATTCTCTCAATTATTCAAGGCCATTAGAATCAAGGTTCGGTCTTATATTACACAGATGATTGAAGGAGATGTCACGACTTCTTCCAGACTTCCTTGAAGACTCAATGTTTGAGCGACTTGACCGTAAATATAAATTTCTATATATTATGCAATAAATATCGTTGTTTGAGTGTAATCCCGTCCCTGCATACTGTTTGGTAAATGCGGAAATGATTGTATCAGTGCAAAAGGTCAGGTTTGGACTAAATATTTCGCAACATTTTGATGTGATGATGATGTGGGGTGACTCTCGGTCACCCAAGTTAGTCATTCGACATTTGGACATATCATGAGTATTTTGTATACAAAATGTGTAGAAATACAAAATTTTAAGATTGAGCGATCAAAATAAAGTGTCATCTGATCTCCCAAGATACAAAGATTGTTTTGTATGCCTAACGTTTTATCTAGTTTCGGGCAGAGTCAAAAGTTAGATGAACTGATTATTGATAACTAGTTGAAAACCAATTATTCCACGGTTGCTCAAACCGTAATTTTCCAGTAACGAAACGTTAAGATAGAACTTGTTTTTTGTGGTATATTTATGATTATGATAAATCACCGAAAATGCTTGGTGTAGTTTGAATTTTTTACATATTTGAAACAAACAGTAATTTTCCTGCAGGTGAAGACTCTCTATTATTTTATTCAACGGAACCTTGGGGTCCGGACGGTTTAAGTGAGTTCATGGTCAATAAAGTACATCGATTGCTGTCAATAAAATATTAGAGTGAAGTAGGAAGTTTACATATGTTTCGTATGAATATGACGGAACGCACGACGACAGGGCAGTGAGTACAGCCTTGAGTCCAGAAACAGAAGTTTCCCCTTTTGAATTATTGAAAAGAAATGACATAAATAAATCAAAACAGGAAAGTCTACCTAAGAATAGTACGATACCCTACAATGGCAATGAATATTATACGATACCAACTTTGAAAATTGTCGGAATTACTTTATTTATGGAACCCGAAGGTACAAAAGCATTAATTATTTCAGATAATGATCAAAAAAAGAAAAAAATTACTGAAATCAAATTGAAGAGGATTGGAAGGACAGGCAGGTGAATTCATGGAAACTGACTCCGAAATATATCTCCTGGCAAATTCCCACGTGTAGAATAGAATACTAGTACAATTTAGCAATCGATTTTGTTAAATTATATTTAGTCGAGAACCGCCTCCACATTTGATTTTGACATTCTCTAATCGCGACCCACTTGGTCGCGAAATAGACCGATGGTGGCGGAC